>CAJNIZ010042833.1:20610-60522 GCA_905231905.1 Symbiodinium pilosum
CCAAATAATAAGGACTATAGTATTTGGGGGTCTATATTGGGGTCCCCTTATTTTGGGAAACTACCAACTACTGGGAGAGTTCTTTTTGTAGGGCCTAGGGCGTAAGGTTTAGGACCTACTTTGAGGGTCAGGGGGACTTAGTTATATAGTAGGTCAATTACCCCTATAACCCATGTAAGAAGGCAAGTTATCCCCAATATTAACCTACTTACTAAGTCCCCCTGACCCTCCATATTTTCTTGTGGTATATTACCACAAGCTGCGTAAACTTGCCTAAGCTGTACTTGTTTGGGCATATCCTCACTTCACACCAAGCTTGGCAGGGGTGCTTGCCAGCGGGCGCTTGGTGTCGTAGAGCTCGCATATATGGTAGTTTCCCAAAATAAGGGGACCTAAATATAGACCCAGCATATTGTAAGCCTAATTTTGGGGACCCCCAAAAAGGTACCCATATTATGACCCTTATTTTGGGGACCTCCAAAAAGGTACCCCTAATTTTGGGCAACCCCCCTATGGCCGACCCAGATGGACACCAATATGTACACGCACCGTTATAGCCTTTGCCATCAACTGACGCCAGCCTTGTCCAGCCTAGCATGGGTTATTAAGGAGCTGCCGTACTTCTAGCTCCTATTACATCTTGCGGCAACTGTTACTGTAAGGCGGAACCATTGAACCACCCCAAATATACGAGTTCTACCTTATATGAAACTAGAGTTCTACTTTCGACCAATCATGCTCACCAGGTCACGTGCGAGACACGTTTGCCAGCTGCTTGCGAGGCCTGGGGTGTCCACAGTTTACCAGCCTCTTGTGAAGTGCGCAGTCTAGTATAGTAGCCACTTAGATATTCTTGGTGTCATGTCACCTCAAGTTCTGTACCTGATCCATGCAGGCCTCTTCTATCTAGCGCCTGCATTACTTGGACTCATCTTGAGTAGCCAGGATGCTGGCCGCAAGTAGCATACCAGGGCCCAGCCTAGGAGTCTTTATGGACAGCTTCCATCATGTGTTGGCATGTCTTTTGGGGATGCTGAGGAAGCAGACCCCCAAGAACACACGCCTTCATAAAGGCAACGAAGGTTTTTCACACCTTCAAAGGCCCTTGTTCCAACAGCTTTCACGGAGCTGCGATTGCTTCTAATGAGTTGTTTTTTTTAGTGGGGGGCTACACAGCAAGTTTAATCAACATTCTCATCTTACGAAGGGTTAAATGATTTTGGGCAGGCCCTGGCAGATGAGCAGAACATTCTGGGCGCCTGGGCGCTGTTTGGCTGATTTGCTGTTAAGGAGCTTAAGCTACATATGTTCCTACAACATGGGCGCATACAAATTCACACACAGATGTATGTGTACATGGTAAATAACATGGTGCCCCTATGCTGGAAAGTGCTTAGGCTCGTAGGGCATGCGGTCTTTTCAGACCCAGATGGCCCAGAGGGCATTAGTCAGCTTCCGCTTGGGATTATTCAGATCATCTGTAGTCATCCCCATCACCTCATTTAATCAAAAATGAAGACTCCCTGCAGTGCATTGTGCTGAGGCCGCATGATCTACAAGTCACGGAACCAGCACAGAAGGTACGGTCCTCTGAGTGACCACAAGTACTTCTGGGCGCTTCTCAGGATCATGAGCCACTTTGTGGCCGGGATGTACCTGGACCACCCAAAGTAGGTAAACAATAGCCCAACACACCTGAAACTTGTCAAAAGTAAAAGAGCCATGATTTTGCATAACGTTTACGGTTTAGGTATTCGGCAAAAAAACAGCTCAAATGAGCTTACCCTGAAATGTGCCTGCTATTTGTAGTAGATCCCAACATGGGATTCTTTCAGGATTGTGAACTGTCGGTCGCGTTGAGGGTCTAGGGTTTAGGGTTGTGAACTCTCAGATGCGTAGAAATGCACTGTAGTGATGACTACGGGGATGATAGGGTTTCAGGATTTGAGGGTTTGTCAACTGGGTTGCTGTTAAGGAATATAATTCAAGTTAATTACTATATTGGGGCTTGTAGTCATAATATGGGTATATATGTATATATACCCATTATGGTAGCTTAATTTGAGTTCCTTATAACATCAACCCAGTAAATTGAAGCTGCGTTCCGCTTTCTCCTTGGTAGCAGCTGCGTTACCTGCAGATGTCTCTCCTGACTGCACATCTGCTTTCTGTTATGGGAGCTGCTCAAAATGGGAGTATCCTACGGACCCTGGCTATGTAAGTTGTTGGGGGCCCGTGGGAGTATATAGTAGGTTTTCATAAAGGCTCATGTACAGACTTCTCCTTACAAGTTCTTGCCCTAACAAGTTCTTGCAAGATGAAACTCTATGCTCAGAAAAAAACGCTCCCTAGACGGGATTTCAAATTCCCTGGCTCCTCATGCAGGCTCTACACTCCAAACCCAAACCCCCCGTGCTGGCCCAATTCCCTTGATCCTCAAACTCTACCCTCCATGCTGGCGCAGGCATAGACATCACAATTTTCTCAGTGCCACTTTCAAGGCCTTTTGGGCTGCAGATTGCAGCATACGGCTTGAGGTTTTAGAGCATTGGTTTAGTTTTTACAGGGTTTAGGGCGCAGGCCTTAGGATTAAGCGCGTAGGTCTCATAAGAGAAGCAGAGCTGAACAAAAGAAGCCATGCATCAGGTTTGGGCGTGTCATTGAAGCAATCGCTGCCCCACTCGGATGATATCTCCCTCGCCCAACAGTACGTCTTTGCAGCGATTCTTGTCATGGATTCTTTCTCGTGATGGCTGATTAGATGCGCTTGGCATTCCCGTGCCTGTAAAGGTTCGGCACATGTTGACGTTTTTTGGGGTGCACTCTGAGCACTGTTTGGGTCAGAGACTGGGAATGTCAGACATTGGGGTAGCAAGGCAGCAACAGAATCAAGGATAGATAGTTCGGACGTTGAAGGGAGATGTTGCCCAAATTGGCAGTGTCCGTGGGTGAAAGTTACAACCGTGAACCCTACAGGCTAATGATTTTGCCTAGCCTGCACGACCCCCAAGTCGCAGCACTTTTCTACCAACTGACCGGCCAGACGGGAGGGAACGCATGATTTCGCCAGGCACTGGATTTGTTGCTTCGAAGCGTAAACTCCCTGGAGCTTCGTACCCTGGTTCGGGAGCTTAGCCCCACCGCTCAGGTTTAGAGTTTAGAGGATTTTCAAATTTTCTGGCGCAGGATTCTAGGTGTTTCAGTAGTTTCGCGTTTAGGGAGTATGGGGTTCAGAGTTGTAAGGGGTTTAAGGATCAGGGTGTAGGATTCAAGGTCTTCCCCAAACCGCCCATGTACTTCCTTGTCAGGCCCGTTGCGTCTTGTTACTGAGGAACTAGAGAGTATGCCCCCAAGAAGGCAGCGCACATTCAAGCTTTAGGCCTAGCTTTAGGATCTAAGGTTTGAAGTATGGGTCACAGCATAGGACCCTAATCCGGAGGTCCTATTTAGCTAGCGTTCACCCTACATATGCCCTGAAAAGCGCATTAGGATGCCTTTTAAAAGACTGCGGGGCCAAAATACGGGCTACAGTGTTTTTTAGGACATTGCTCGTCGTATCCTGACTGCATGAAGTGAGTATTGCAATACCCATGATTCGTAGGCTAGGGTGGGGCGTTCCTTGTTGTGTTCCTCGGGGTCGCCTATTATCTGTTCTTATTCGAGAACCCTGTCTGGGATTAACAAGTTGCGGTCGCCCTCCTGAATCTCACACCCTTTGACCATCTTTGACCCATATCATACCGAGAACCTTGAAAGAAGATGAATGCTCAATGAAATTCCGCGCGTAGTTATAGAGTTCTCAGCCTCAGCAGGCCTAGCACCCCAAGTTTCAAGGCCGTGCACCAGGGGCTTGGGGTCTAGGGCTTGCGGAATAGAAAGCGTCCGTGTGACTTGTTTTTCTTTGTTTGCGCCCTGTTGCTTTCGTAGCTCGCTGCAGAGTCAGGAAGTCAGGCCCGGGTGCAGGGTTTGGGCTAGGATTCTCAATGGCCAACAGGAGAATAGGACTCTATATGGGCAAAATGCCCTTGAAACAAAAAAAGTATGTCTCGTTACCTTAAGTAGATCTTGATGTTCCTGATGCCGGCGCTCGGTCCCCGACTGCAGGTGGCTTAAGGAGCACATGACAGCAGTGCATGGCATGCACAAGACCTTTCAGCTATAGCGCATTATGGCGAGCTTCATCCGACTGAAGAGCTTCTTAGCTCAACCCTGCAAACAGCTTCACAAGTCATCAGCCCAACCCATCAGCCCAACTCACTCAAAGCGGAGCATCCAATCCGAACCGGGCCGCCTTGATATGACACTGACCTTCCAAAGTGCTTGCAAGATATTACAACATGGTAGTTAGGTCCAGCAAAAGGTGCATCTCGGCGAGCGTCTATGTCTAGGGCTCCATATGGGGGTTTCCCAAAAATTAGGGGCACCTTTATGGGGGTCCCCATAATAAGGACAATAGTACTTGAGGGTCTATACTGAGGTCCCCTATTCAGGCAAATACCTTTTAGGATTTTCCTGGGTGTTCGTGAGCTGATGGGCAACGAGCAGTCAGGGCCTTTAGTTCGCAATGCGGACAAGCGGACCCTCGTGCTGCATGTTCATCACCCTGGTCCGTTGCAAACGTGTCCTGCGTAGCATTTCTTGCATAATTCCTTTCTTGAATAATCCCTTCCCCTGATATTAATAATAAATAATAAGCATAATAGAGAGGGGGGAGGAGGTTTTAATTGGCTGGGAAAGCTCTTTTGTATGAGGCCATCACCGCGCGAGGCACACTCCTCTTTCCTTACCCTATAGCACGAGTGTGCGTTGGCTTCTATTGTAAGTTTACCTACAACACCTACATGATTGAGCCCTTAAGTCTATAACAGATACCTGGATTTATCGATGTTTGGAGGGAATTGCTCAAAGGCTTGCTCGACATTAGCTGGGGATTCATGATTTCACGTGAAATTTGTGCTGTACCCCCTAAAACCTAAACCGCGTCCTTCAAAATACAGGCCAGGCTGATCTACAGCGAGCGTGCAAAAGCCAAAATCCCAACAGAAAGCACCTGATGCCACATGGGAACTTCCATGAACCGGAGACCCGCTGCAGACCCCAAGATTCTATAGTCCTTGCTATAGGTATCCCCAAGATGGACTCCCAATGTTTTGGAAACCTCCGAGTTGCAAATGGCAAGAGTCCAGCGGGGATCCTCCACTCCAATTGCAACAACTGGGTTGCCGTTAAGGAACTTAATTTAAGTTACTATATTGGGGGAACCATATTATTTACTATATATACATATATATACCCATTATGGTAACTTAATTTAAGTTCCATAACAACAACCCAGACAAGATACAAACCCTGCGGTCTAGAGCTTGGGGTAGAGGTTTTAGGACAGGATCAGGGCTTAGGATTCAGGGTGACCCTGTAGACCCCTAAGCCCAAGGACATCCCGGCGGGAGCATCGCGCCATCTTCGAGGCAGTTACCAGAAATTTGTGCCTTTGGGGTGGCGCGGTTTGGGGCTTAGGGGTTAAGGTTTTAGCGGTTTGGGGAGTAGAGAGGGAATGGGGCTTGGGTTCAGAAACGTGGGGGCGTAGGGTTCTACAAAATTAGATTTCAAAGCATATAATAAGGAACCCATGTCCATCATTTATTTGTGCAATCTCGGCTGTAGTTTTTATGTTTCTTTGCCAGATGACAGTACCACGATCTGTCAGAACCCTCACTGAACAAAGGTCGTCGGACTGACGACTCCAAGTTCAGATTTAGGGTTTTCCTAAAGTTACGGGCACCATGTTGGGATTTGCAAAACGAGGGTTATGGCATCATGGAGTCCTTGCTCGGGTCCCCATGTTTTGGGGAACTACCATTCAGAGGTTTTAAGGGTTAGGATTTGGGGTCTAGGCCCTCAATGGACTCCCACACAGGTCTTTTTGAAGTGACAGTAGGCTTAGGGCTCCTGGTGGGGTTCCATGTTAGCGGGGGAGGGTGGTAGTCTTTCACAAGGTTCTTGGACCCCAACCAATTAGGCATACTGGAATTACTCCATTTTGCTTAGTGGGATCTGGGAACAGGTTGTAGGACTATGCTGTTGGATTTAGGGGAACATCTTACATATAGAGGAAGTGCTATACGGATTCATTTCTCCATCCCCTACTAAGCACTAGGTAGACTAGTTGGGGCTAAATATTTGCCACCCATTGCCGTCACAAATACCGATAGGCTAGCAAATTATCAGCCCATCTATATGAGTTGGCCTCCTACCCTTGAAGACTGAAACTCTTGAATACCAGGCTGTGAAAAACGTATACAAAGAATTCGTAGTGAGTGTGCCCAATGCCAATGTTCACAGGCTGCGGCACAGCGATTCCGTCAGGCGCCGTTCGAACAAAGGGTTACCCAGACCCTCCTATGCAGTTCCTCTTTGGGTATAACATTATAATCCTTAGGGAAACCCTTTTTACAAATACTACCTACATGGGCCCCAAAGTCTGTAGGTATCACTTACATTGGGCTAAGTCGATCCTCTGAAAATCCCTTACCAAAAACCATAGCAAACCCAAATAGGACCTGCATAAGAGCCCTTGGGTAGATTGAGGGTGCAAGGTTTAGGGCTCTGGGCGTCAGATTTGCAAGGTTAGAGCCTGTGGTGGAGACAAGGAATGGGAGTGGATTAGCAAGATTAGCATGTCTAGGTTGGTAGGTTGGGAGGTATAGGGTTTAGGGTTTGGGGTGCGAGCAACTTACGAAGAGAGAAGTTTCAGTTTGAACTGCTTAGAAGCCTAACCCAAATCATGGAGGATTCCTGGCGCAGCAGGTGTGCTTTACAGTGCAGGGTATATAATGGCAAAGCGAACCTGCAAACCCTTTCCCAGAGTAACCTGGAAGCCCATACAGCCCCTTTTCTCTAGCGTTATAACTAGTAGGGCATAAGGCAGATAATCCCAAAGCCTCAATCCTCTCAAACCCTTCCGAGCATCTTCTACCAAACCTGAGCCTTTCACTTTATCATACGGTTTAGGTTTATAGTCCCCCTTAAGTAGATAGAATATGGCTTTGGGTATATCATAATAAGATCCCATATACCCCATATTCTATCTACTTAAGTGGGACTATAGGCTTTCAGTCTGAAATTCTGGCATCTGCCTTAGCTCGAGGGTTTAGAGGGTTTAACTTTGGAATTTGCTTGGCATGGCTGTCAAAAAGTTTCCTAATGGAGCCCCTTTTCCCTTATCCCTATGTATCTCCCATATATACCCTAGTATAATATTGTGTCTCAAAGATGCGGACAGGGCAAGCATGGTCAGTCAGACCCAGAGCTTCTCCGACATGTCTTTCAAAAGGTGCTAAACTGGGTAGGCCCTTGGATACCTAATATTTTCCCTGATGGCTTTAATAGGGGAACCTATATTTTAGTATTTTTGAAAGGGTTTTAGGGGCCAACCCAGTACATCAGAGCTTTTTTTCATCTCCTAATGCCTAATTTTCCCTGGGTCGCGGGGGTAATTGTTTTCTGCAGAGCAGTATAACGTGATTCTACGACACCACTCAATGACACTTTGAGAACTGTCTATGGCCCAATTCTGATTAGTGGCGTCCTGGCATATCTATAGGCCCCCTTAAGTAGATAGAATACGGGGTACATGGAGATCTTCTTATAATATACCCACAGCCATATTCTATCTACTTAGGGGGGACTATGATATTTTGCCTGCTTCATGGAGAAGAAGTGAGTCGTTAGTGCGACCAGTTCGGTTCATCCAGAGGGGACTTCGGTAAGAGGGGCCTGTGGTGGATTCAGAGTTTGTAGGGCTTAGGACTTGGGGTCTAGGCGGTTTAGGCTACGCCAAACACTAAACCCTAGATAACCCAGTATGGTAGTTTCCATTTTCTATTCCATTATTCCTGTATAACCCCCATGTATACCCTATAATCCCCTAAATCTCGAACCTTGTGCTCTTGGCATCCCTGGCTGCATGTGCTGCTCGTTTTTTGTTGTAAGTTCGCCTTTTGAATTTTCGTGGGATTCGATATGTTGTTTAATTTTCGTTGGATTGGATATATTGATTACTGGGGTTACAACGCTACTTGCAAGTGGGGTAGACCATATAGGGCCATTTTTGTGGAATTATACGTATACGTACCCTACCCGTCAAGTTACAAGAGACCCGAGAACCTTCAAGTTATGCTATTGGGGTCCATCTACTTTAGGAAAATTACCATATAACCCCTATATATCCCAGTGTCCATTTCATTTCCCACTTTCTTTTCCATTCGATTCTCCATTATTAGTCAAGAGAGGTTAAGGCCTCCAGATAGAACTCCGCTCCAGTACTTTGCACGTCGCAGGCGCCCTTTCAAGCGCCAGCACGGACTAGTTGTTCAGAGGACTCTCGCGGAGTACGTGTCTGTGCATCTTGGCCGCACCCTACGGAAAGGTTCATACGACTTAGTGACCATGCATCGCTGGGCCTGCAGCCTTACTTCTCTTCCCCTTAAATGGCTCGTATATGGTTTGTCCCACTTACAAGTAGGGCTGCCACCCCAGTGATACGTAGCTAAGTAGTTCTTACATCCCATAAACCTTCAAGTAATGGTCCAAATACCCAAATATTGGGCTCTCAGTCGCCCAAGACCACCCAAGACCCAAAGTTTTAGGTACTTGGATTCCTGCCCTACAGGTTCGAAGTATGGAGCTATCATATACTCCCCAAGACCTAAGTAGCGAGTACCACTAAAAGGACCCAGAAGTATATGATTATTGTATACTGGACCCGTAGGGTTAGAACAGCTTGGACATTCAGCTTGCTTACAGGGGAGCGTGGTTTCTGACTATCAGTTTTGTGGCTTCCGGGAGGATGTTTAATTGCATGCTAGGTGCAGTAGGATTCCATCTTTTGCTTTAAGTGTTTGTGTGTATAAAGGGTGCTTTATCAGGGATATATTGGTGAGTGTTTATTTGCGCGTCCGTTTGGGGAGACCTTTAAACGAGCCATGGGTGAGGTGGTTAGTTCACAACTGCTGTGAGCCTTCGCTGCTCCCTTGGTATCTCAAGGACACCTCCAGGTGGGTAAGTATCAGCTGGATGCCCTGAGAGGAGGCCTATATAGACCTCGTATAGTCCTGCTGGCCGCAAACAAGTCCAGGACAATTCCATGGGGGAGTACCTCAAATCAAATTGACATACCCAAAACATAAGCCTATGAATGTATACCAATCTGAATGTATATAAATGCGATGATCGAACATATACAAACAAACGACTACAAAGTGTTTACCCACTTTGGAAAGGCCTTGAACCCAAACCCACGCGCAAAAAGGTCTTGTGAACTCTTCCTCGCATTTCCTTTTGTTCCCTCCCTTAGTTTCCCCACCTGAAGAGGCCCTGGAACAGGTGCTTGAAGGGAGGGCTTAGGGTTTAAGACCTAGGGTGTAGGGTTTTAAGCTTAGGGTTGAGGATTTCAGGTCTAGGGCTTGGGGTTTAGAGTGTGGGGCTTAGGGTTGAAGGTTTAGGGCTTTGGGACTAGTCAGCAGTTTTCGGTGAGACAAGATTCCACGGTCTTCCCAACCTGTTCTGCCAGAAACTGCTCCCCAGTCAGCTTCTAGAAGCCCTAAACCAAAACCCTGAATCCTAAAGAATAATCCGACTTGGAGGGTCAGGGAGACTCAGTACTGTAAGTAGGTTAAGAAGGGTCATAACTAGGGCTAAGGTTAGTATATGGTTTATAAAGTTTATGAACCTACTTACTGAGTCCCCCTCCAAGTACACTTGGCTGCGGTATTTGAGATTGCCAAGACTCAGGACTTCCCCTACTTGCAGGTTCGGGGGCACTGAGCAAGTAGGTCAATTAATAACCCATACTAACCATAAAATAACCCATTATGACCCTTCTTTAGACCTACTTTCTAAGTCCCCCTGACCCTAAACCCTAAACCCTAAATAATCTACAAATTTCCATTTCTTTTCCATTACAACTAAGTCTTCCCGGGCCTAAACCCTAAATCCTTGCTGCGGCTCTCCGAGGTTCGGAAGAGACCCATCTTCCCGCATGAAATTGAACAAGGCCCTTTAGGGTTTTAGGGTTTTAGGGTTTAGGGGTTGGGGTTTGGAGTTAAGGTGTAGGATTTTGGGCTTAGGGGTTTAGGGCTGTTTGCCCGCGGGACATAAGGCTCCAGAATTCTCCATGTAGGTAATATCTATTGACATTGGGACCGAATGTAGTATTATTTGTAGACCCGGGGCCCCAGGGTTAGGGTTCCTATTAGAAATCCCCACTAGCAGTATATGGTACCATGTTGTCCACGCTCTACTTCCTGCATGCTGAAGTTGAAGGGGTCTGGGCTGTTTGATTTGGGTTGTTCTCTATGTCTGCGTGAAGGCGTGCCAAGACACAAGACCCCCAATGAATCCTTTCAGTTAGATTGCGCGTCAAACGTTTGTTCAAGTAGGTTCTAGAAGCTGCTGAACTTCCAAAGGCGGTTGTGCAAACTGTCACTATCGCCAGTCCCTGTGAAGCCCTCATATTTCGAGGCCCCACATAGACTGGACTTGCAATCATGAAAGTCGCAATCCAAGGTTTACCTCGAGGGTGCGGTCACTTCGTATGCTATAGAGCTCCGGGAGATAGTACTGTTCGTATGGGTCTGCTGGGACTGTGGTGATCCCGCACCAGCGATACGTGTTGAACTTACTGTGCTTACAAGGTCCCTCAAATTATCTAAGCAAAAGATGCGCTGAATGAAGATGCACCCTTTTCCTTTACCTTCATCGTGTCGCAGGCGAATTCGATGCAATCACGTGTATAGACCCCGGACGGGTTGTGGTGCATGATGCTCGCCGCACGTTAAAGAATTTTGGTTCTTGGTAACAGTAATAAGGAGAGTGGTAGTGATGGATTTAGTAGTAAGAGTAGAACAGTAATACTCGTAGAAGTAATAGTAATGGTATTGTCCGGTGGCAAGAAATATAGTACTAGTAGCAGTAATAGCAAGTACTAGTAGTACTAGTAGTTAGCCTTTTGTAGAGGTTCATCAGAATTGTTGTCTTACTGGTGCCTGACAGGAGCGGCGGCGGGAACATAGGTGCTACTATTGCGGCCATATAGAGAGACTTGTATTAAGCTACTGCCCCACTCGCCCTCAAGCACCAGTAGTCAGGAGGGCAGCTGGTGGCTTGCACAAACTTGATTATAGAGTTTTAGTGTTTAGGGCAGCAGGTTGTGCAGTTGCGTCTGAGAGGGCGGCCTGAATATGAAAGAGAGAGAGAGAGACAGGGAGAGAGGAGAGAGAACAGTGAGGGAGAGAGAGAGAGAGAGGGCTGGAGAGCACCTGGATAGCTGCAGCTAGGTTGATGACTGACGAGCTTTGTTGTAGATTGCGTTCGGGGGTGAGGATCTATCCCAGATCAGGAGACTGCCCGACAGATGATTGGTACAGCCAGCTGGAGCTCAGGGAGTGCAATTTGGAGGCTGTGTAGTTAATGACGGGATGTAGTGTTGGAGGGGGGACAGGCTTCTAATTGAAGTTTTGGTGCTCGCTGGTCTCGACCTGGACAGCGGACACGTGCAACGGCTCAGGGCTGCGCCCCGGCTGGCCTGCAAGGGGTCGGCCCAGCCCGTAGAAGAAGAGAAAGAACAAGAGAGAGGGCAGCAAATTGTTCACATCCGAAGTATGTCACAAACCTTAAGTTATTCAAGCGTCCAAGGCGGAGACAGGTAGGGATCTTGCTAATAGCAGTTGCAGTATAGGTTTGGGGGGTTAGTCCGCCTTAAGTCGATAGAGTATAGCTTTGGGTACATCATCATAAGATACCCATATACCCCATCTGATATATCTACATAAGGGGGACTATAGGCACTTCTGAACTTGCAGGTTTGCAATTTGACAATATGTAAGGAGTTTTAGGGCTTGGGGTTTAGTGTTCAGCGCGTAGGGCGGCTTTCCTTATAAAATCCGTTTGCCAGAAAAGGGTACTCCTTTTGCTCCGAGGTTCTTGAGGAGCCTATTTAAAGTTCAAATAATGCCGAGCCGTGCTTGAGGTGCGTGGGTTTAGGGTGTAGGGGTATCATTTATAAGTCCTGGTTCTGGGATCAAAGTTTGTATTGGAGTGTTTAGGTGGGCCCTATCTGCGAGGAAGACCTTTATTGAGATTTTTCTGGGTCCAAAAGAAATCCGCAGGTTGGCTTGTATCCCCATGCCTAGTTCGACTTAGCTGTCCCTTGTGCCTGCTCATTGTCACAGCTCAGAACCAAGAACTGCCTGACGCCTTGCAGGGCATTTCGAAGGTAGATGCGTCACAGATTGCCAGCATGGGGTTAGATTACAGCATGGTCAAAGGGTTCATCCCTTGCAGAAGGCAAATTGGAGTCCCCAGACAATCCCCATAGGAGCCAAGTGACCAAAATCAAGAATTACCCCCAAGTGTTCCAAAGATGGATGCACCAGATAACTTCTGATTTTGGTCGAAGGGATCGTACGGTTTTGGGCTGCTGTTGTCAGTTGCCTGTTAAATGCTACAGGAGCGCCAAACAAAAAATACCCCCCCCCCCGCACACATACGGAGATTCCCAAACCTTACAAGGGCATTTCGTGGCAACAAGGACCTAGCACCTTAAGTCTAAACCCTATAAGCCATGTGCCGAGGATGCGCGGATGCATCCAGACATGGTTAAGCTGCTTCCCAGCTGCATGATTGAGGGGGTTTAGGGTTTAGGGGTTTAGGGTGTAGGGGTTTAGGGTTTAGGGGTTTAGGGTTTAGGGTTTAGGGGTTTAGGGTCCAGGTATAGGGCTTTAGGCTTTAGGTTGAGCCAATGTTAGGACTCCACATTAGTTGCAAAACCCCAAACCCAACGTGAGGACCCCATATTAGCCACAACGCCAGATTTGGGATCCTAGTGATTAGGGTTTGAGGGTTAGGGTTGGTAACATCATAGTTGCAGGCTATAGGGTCTCAACTTTGAGGGTTGAGATTACCAAAATTCTCTTATCCAAAAATTTCCATACATGACCCCCCTAAAAGCCTGAAAGAACCTTGCATAGCACGCTCTATGTTTGACCAACCATCTCTTTGCAAGGATGAGCGGAGAACCTCCTTCCTAATCACTCAGCCTGGCGCCCTGCTGCATTTCTGGCCAAAACCCTAAGCCCTTATTCTTAAATCCAACACACTACACCCTAAACCCAAAATCCTAGCTGCAAAATCTTAAACCCTAAAACCTGAACCCTAAATCCTAAAATCTTTTCTCCTAAGCCCTAAGCCTTATGCATGACCGACGAGAAGTGTTCATTGAAGCAGTTCTATGGGAGCGAGTCAAGTAAGTGATTTCATGGTTTATATGGGGCTGTATAGGGTAGGGGAGGTACATTAGGACATATAGGGAGTTATGTCGGGATGTATAGGCTTTAGCATCTGGCGTTGAGGTACTGGTGCTTAAGGCTTCAGGGTTTAGCATTTAGGATTGAGGGTTCAGGGTTTGAGGTTTAGGTACTGGTGCTTAAGGGAGAGTGGGGGAGGGGATCCTTAAAATCATCTCTGTATAACTCCATAATATATGCAACAAGTAGTACCTATATTCACTTGCTGTTCCTCCCCCTACCCCAGACCCTAAGCCCTATAAACTCTAACCCTAAACCATGTAAATGTAAAGTCTAAATCGCGAGCTTCCTCAAGCATCATGGCTAAGCACCAGTAAGTTGAGGCACAAGTCCGTAAACCCTAGGAACCTTATACCATCTAAACCCTAAACCCTAAGGCTAAGCACCAGTATTTTGAGGTACATGAACCATCACGACTTCGATTATGACGAGGCTTTTGGCGAGGTAGGCTGATGCATCCGACAGGGTTGAGAGAGTAGGCTTTGGGGGTTTATTGTTTAGGGTTCAGGGTTTCAGGATTTTGGGGCTTTGGAATGTTTAGGGTTTCAGGATTTTGGGACTTAGGGATGTTTAGGGTTTCAAAAATTTTGGGGCTTAGGGATGCTTGGCTTCTCAGGATTTTGGGGCTTAGGGATGTTGAGGGTTTTAGGGTTCAGGTTTGGAGCTTTTGAGGGCTTTAGGGTTGAAGCGCTAAAGATAGCTTGTTTCCATCACGATCATTTGCATGATTCGTCTTACTGCTTGATGGTTCTAGTTATACTCATGGATTGTGTTGATTGGGCATTCTTGGGGGAGGGGGGGTCTGATTGGTTGCAAGGGGGACTCTGGAATCAAGATTCCATGACTTCTTTGTAAACGATTGCACTCACATCTTTACCCGGCCGCTTCGCCACTGAAAGGCTTAGTATTGGGTTTTTGGATCTAGGGATATCATTTTATGGGGCACAACCGACTTTGTGTGACTGCTTTGTAAGTCCCTCCCCCCTCCACAACACAACATTTCATGCACTGAGTCCCATCCAGCCCCTTAAGCGCTACAGAAGCTAAAAGGCAGCTCCACATCGTCAACCTTGACATGCAGCGTGCCTTATGAGGGTCCCCCAAATTTAGGCGTCCTTCCTTGGGGTTCTTAAACTAGGAATACGTTACTTGGGGAGATATATCAAACCGACCTGTTGTTTATGGAAGCCCCCACTCTATGGGTACCCCGAAAAGCACAAACTTTGCACCTGGCCGCCTCAGTTCAGAGGGCTCTCTGATTGTGCAAGTGAGAGCTGAGGTCTGAAGCTTGAAGCGAGCTTTAGTCTAAACTCCTTAAGGGGGGTTATGTTATATAGGGGGTTCTATATAGAGAACTACTGCAGGGGTAAGGGGGATGCTAGGCGTTTATGCTATAGCTCAAATGGCCTGGACCATTGTTTCCTCGCCGTTCGTAGGGGATGAATAGGGCGCAGGGTCTAGTATTTAGGGTCCCAACTTAGACCCCAAGAAATGTTGACCTGAGTAAGGAGAACTCAGAGAGGGACCCGTCTTTTCGGCAACCGGTTTAGGGTTAGTATTAGGGTTATATTGGGATTATATCTACTATAATGGGTTATATATGGTTTAGGGTTTAGGTCCGGTAAGGGGATTCGGTAGGGATTTCTACATGGCTTCCGTTCACTGTTAGCCGCCTGTAAGATGCGCTGTTGTGCAAGACTTGAGTGCCAGTGCCTGGGCACTCAAGGGACAAGCTATGACAACCTCACCCCAAAAGCCTAAACCCTAAACAGCCTCCCTAGCCAAGGCTCGCACAGAAAAGGTGCGCAGGGATGTTTAAAAAACCCTAAACAGAAGACCTACAAACCCTTAATCCCGGAAAGAATTGGCTCTCGCCTCTTGTGCGCACTCACCAGGCAGCAGACAATCGAACTGTCTATGAAGGCACCGCCAAGGAGCGCCCGGTACAGAGTTTGCACTATTATAAGGCTGACATGTGTAAGGATATATGTGGGTTATAGGATGAAGATATGCGCGGTACAGGGTTTCTACACAGAAATTGAGTTTTAGGGCTTGGAAAGGACAATCAAGTGGACAAGGAAATGGACAATTGCATGGATAAACCTTGAGATCGCCTACCCGAAGCCCAAAACCCTAAACCCTAAATGCTCCTAGACTGCAATTGGCTTTTTGGGGGAAGGTTTGGATTGGGATTTGGGGTCTAAGGTTTGGGATCCCACAAGGGGATCAGCCTTAGGGTAGAGTTTATAGGATTTGGGGTGCAGAGTGAAGGATTCAGATGCTTAGGGATTAGGGTCTCGGGTTTCAGGTTGAGAGTTTAGGGTTAAAACTGGAGAGTTTTAGGCTTTAAAATTTCGGGTCATGGGATCACGAGGGTGTTGGACTTAGGGTTTAGAAGGTGCTTAGTGGGTTGGGGAGTTTATTGCTGGGTACCTCTCAAATCAGGAGACCTCTTGCTTCCCCCGAAGCATTATGTTCCTTGCTCATTAGCAGATCCATAAAAGCCGGAGACTTCCACATGGAAAAGCGCGCCCCTGGTACAGGGTACTTCAGCAAACACTCTAGTTGATTAGCCTTGTTCTGAGTTCATAACTTTACCGTTGTCAAAAGATCCTGGCCCTCCAAATTCTGGTGCCCCAATCCTGAACCCGGCTGAGGGTTAGCGGGGCATGCTAAGCCAGACGTTCCCAACAGAGCGAACTGGACTCAGAAGCCCGGTTGATGAAGAGCGGATTCTGCATGACCACAGGTATCATATACTATCATTTTTCCATCGTTTTGGCTTGCACGCGTCTATGGAGGATTTTGTCCATCAACCGCAGATACACTGGAGCATATTCACAGAGCCCGACATCCCAGATCCATGTCCAATCCTCAAAGCTCATACCCGGTTCCAGTCCTGAACGTCTTCAGACAGCCATTTTGGGGCCGCTTTTGGAATTTTTTTTTGAGGCTAGTAACCAGGACCCTAATAGGATTCGAGGAAGCCTACTCAATTAAGGAGAATTGTGTGTCCTGGGTCCGCAGGCCATCGTTTGCAATGCTCTCGAGGGCCAGAATGGCACTGTGATGATGCGCTTCGATTGCACGTTGGAAGTCTTGTGAGGCATTTTCTTGGCTATCAAAGTATAGTCCCCCTGAAGTAGATAGAAGATATTGAGGTATATTATAATAAGATCCTCATATACCCCATATTCTATCTACTTAAGGGGGACTGTAAGTCCGCCCAGCCCCTATACGCCCTGACCCTAAATCATTTCCATGAAGCCTAGGCTCCTCAAGCGGAAGCCCTTGTCCCCGAAACCTTAAAGCCTAACCCGAATCCCTGAACCCCAAACCCACTAAACTCTAAACCCCAGTCTGTTGCAAGACGGAAAAAGGGAGTGAGAAAATCATAATAACAATGAACAAAACAAAAATAATGGTAATAGTAATAATGATGATTGAAAAAGATAGAAATAGTAGTAGTAATCGTAATAGTGAAAGTAATAGTAAGAGCAATAGTAAAAGTAATAGTAATAGAAATACTAGCAGTACTAGTCAATTAATAGCAATACTAAGAGAAATAGTAAGCATAACAACAATGGGAATAAGAATAAGAATAGCCACAAAAGGGTACAGATTACAAGGTATGGTCAGACCGGTAGTGGCAAGACCTACACCATGCGCCGCACCCTCAGGATGTTTAGGGGCTATGTGGTAGGTTTAGGGTTAGGGTGTAGGGCTTAGGGTTGAGGGCTTTGGGTTCAGGGTTTAGGTCCTTTTTGGGGGGGTACCCAGAACAGTAGAAGCCGTAGTAAAACAGGGACCCGAAAGGGGGATCTTGACACACAGGTTATACAGGGATTGTACAGGTGTTGTAGTGACTAGATTGGAGTCATATAGGGATTTATGGGGAGTTCCCAAAAATGGGATTTCATTGGTACCCCTAAATTTTAGGTGCCCTAATATAACTCATAACCGAGAGCGGTCCATAATTTTAAGAATAACCCATCAAGTCTATCAGCTGGAGGAGCAGACAGGGGGGCTCTTAGGATTGTAGGGGGTAACAGGGTTTGGGGTTTGGGGTTTAGGGGCCTTAAACCCCAAACCGCGTGTTAGGGTTTGGGGGTAGAAGGGTACAGGATTTAGGGTTTATTAGGTCAATCCCCCCTGTAGTACTATGGCCTTTGTATACCTACAATAGTCCTTTGTGCTACCTATTACTGGGTGGCGGAGTGTCTCAAAGGAGGGTTTAGGATATGGTGCAGCCATCACCATTGAGTGCGTCAACACATTCATAGCCCACTTTCAGATGCTACGACCTTCCCTGTGCATTTCAATCTTGTTGTCCGAGGCCAGCGCAGTTGCTTACGACAAGTTACTTTATCACATTCACTATCAACATTGTCAGACTTTGGCTGTTCTCTATGAAGTATAGTGCCCATTGAGTATCTCCCAGTTTTTTTTTTAATTTTTTACTTGCAGATACGCGTGCTGCGTGATGGGGCCTCTGGGAGTCCGGCAACAGGGCAGAGCCCGGATGCAAAAGAAAGAGAGATATGGTGTAGCATGTGGTGTTTACATGTTGGGTATTTTTCGGTGGCCCAAATCAAGCCAAGACACTTCAAGCAACGCAGAACCCAAAGAATGGATCTCTCCAAAATTAGGGCCCCCCTCCTACACAGCAAAAATGTGCAATCCGGCAATTGGAGAGTCCCGCCTTCCTGGAAACCCGCTTGCTCCCAAGAGCACATTCCGAACAAGTTCAGGTTCGTCTTTGGCCATGGGGCAAGGAAGGTACTTCACATGAGGGGTAGGAGTCAGGTCCTGCAAAAACCTTGCAAATCCTAAGCCCTAAACCCTAAACCTTCTTGGGCCCTAGAGTTGTAGCTGGCCATCGAAAACACGAACCCATTGAGCAAGGCTCTATCTACAATTCCCGCAGCATCTTCCCAAACCATCATGGAAACCCAGAAATGTGGACATCTCTTAACCTGCGAGCAGCTGATTTGGGCTTCCATATCACTCTGGACACGCCCCTCATCAACACAAAGGTTTGATCAATGAAGCTACCAAGGTTCCATCTACCAGCAGGCCGCTGAGGACATCTTCGCGGGAGCAGCAGGGCGCCCGGTGACGGCAGCCCGGTTGCAAGCCTAGGGTCGAATCCTTTGGGGGTTGAGGCTTTAGAGGCTTCACTTACCCAGAGGGTCCAAGTACCCAAAAATTAGGTACATGGGTTTAGGGTAATAGTAATTATAGTACAGGTTTTGGGTAAGTATATGATTATTGGGTACTTGGACCCTTAGGGTTATGTTCTAGGGCTACAGAATTTAGCGGTGTGAATGTGGGTCTCAGGCTCAGGGCTTGGGACCTCACAGTGGCGGAGTGCAGCTACTTGAGAAGTGGTTCGAGATTTGCTGAAATGTAGTGCGTTTTGTTTTTGTGGGCTTCTTATGTCTTTAGCCCTTGTTGCAACCGTTAAGAAGGGCACACCCACACTTCTCAAGGGGAAGAGTCCTGTCTGGCTGTATTGGGAGTATGCTTTGTGTTAGCAGGCGCGGTAGTCACTTTTTTGGAGTTTTCATAGCTGTGAACTCGATGAGTGGGCTCTGCTTATCCCAGCAGAAATTGCAGGGACGGGGGATTTGGGCTGTAGGGTGCCGTGAATGTTTGAATGAGTCCATGCCGAGAGGACTGAAGAGCCGCAGAGTATGGATGAGCGTTGTCTCAAAGAAGCGTACTTCTTCTTCCCCTGACGCTGCGGAATCCCCAAAAAACATTCTGAGATTGCAGCTAATTGCGGCTTCCCACCCTATGATGTGTGCAGGTAAGCTTCATAGAGCTCTTCGGCGACAACTGCTTCGACATGCTCCATCAGGGAGTGAGCTGCCAGCTGACGACTGCCCAGGACGGCGACTGTGGCTGAATGAGAATGGGGTTGTACTCTCGGAGCTCACAAACAAGCGCATGAATCATAAAGAGGGACCCTCCAGTATTTTGAGATCCCAATAGGCTCGCAAGCAAAACGGCCTGCAGACTTTCATTCTCAGCATAGACCTGGAGAAGCTTGCTGGTTGTCAGTGATTATAGGGAATGAAAGCATGGGAAAGAAAATGGCAACTACTAGACATTGCATGTATTAGCTATAGTCTACACTCCTAGTATCCCCCTTAGTAACCCTCAAGAAGTTTTGTCAGAGGCGGTTCGCTTCTACATGCTGCAGGGGCCTAAATGATAACCAATTGCGGTCCGTTTGAGGTACCCTGCACCGTACCGTATATTAGGCTTCTACTTGGAATCCAGGAATCTAGGACCAAACTGATACCCAATATAAGTTTCAGTTGTAACTGAACCTATACCGCACTCTATACCAGAACTATACAAGAAATCTAGAACGAGGTTAATGAAAGCTCTTAAGACCTCTACCATGCGCGTGTCGCCACAAATACCTCAAGGCTTCCTCAAGCCCTCCACCTCCGTCCTTTTCTATCCAATGAACCCTTTCGCCTTTAAATCTTCAACCCAAAAGCCCCAACATCAAAATTTTCAACCCCAAAAGCCCTGAAACCTAAATCTTCAACTAAAAGCCCTGAAACCTAAATCTTCAACCCAAAAGCCCTAAAATCTAAATCTTCAACCCAAAAGCGTCAACCCCGAACCTTTAAACTCCAGAATCCGTCAAACCTAAGGCTTTATCCCCAAAACCTTCCAACATTTTTTTCTACTTGTTGACCGGCGCTCCACAGACAAATAAAGTACCATACATACCTACGAGGGTCCTCATATTCCTACTATATTCCTGCTGTATTCTGGGAGTGTCCTGTTTTGGGTTGCCATTGAAGTCCTTTAAATCAAGGCTCCGTATATCCCTATCCTTGCGTGGAGGTGGAGGCAGAGTGCCAGGATGTCATTTGAGGGTTCAGGGATTAGGGACTGTCAGGCTGTAGAGCTTGGGATTTGAATTTTGGGGTTGGAGGTTTCAGGGTTTGGGGGTTCAACCCTAAACCCTAAACCCTAAATAGAGGCGTCCGGGCAGGCTCGGGACCTTTTGGGAGTTTACGGTTTAGGGCTCCAACCGAGGGAGCCGAGAGCTGTCTTTCAGGGAAGGGTAGGAGGGAGGCAGGCAGGAAGGGACCCATAATTAGGATTCGGGTAAAGGGTCCCTAGTTTAGGTTGTAGTGCTGTTTAGGCTTTCGGGGTTTAGGGATCTCATCCCAATAGCAAAATATCCCCTCCCTAATTCCTGGTCCTAGTCTCATAGACCTGGTATTGTGCGGTGGGGGGGGGAGTTTTTAGTTGTTGTGTGCGCGGGGATAGAATAACGGGGAGAGGACCAATAAGCGTGCGAGTATCGGGGTTCAGGTTGTAGCTCGTCCGCCATGCCACACTTGCCAATGAATAACTGCTAACTTGAGCCAATCAGAGGTATTCGCATCTGCGAACACAAGATAGGTTTGCATGACAAGGGTTTAGCCTGTGATGTTTGGGTTCTAGGGTTCTGGTTTGGGTCTGCGAGTCCTGGTTTGGAGTTTAGGGTTTCCATGCTTCAGCGGTTAGGATACTGGGTTGATCTGGAAGTTTGCCACAAACTAAAACGAAGGAAACCACAAAGCACCCGTTTATCAACCTATATCGACAACAAGTGTTAAATATGAAAGTAAAAAAACGTGTATGTATGGTACCATGTATAGATGTATGTGCATAGGCGCGGTGGCGTGAACGATGTCATATACTCATACTTATGTGGGCTCGTAGGGGGTGTGTGAGTCTTCACGCTTAGGCTTGTTTGCCTGCCAGTCTGTCTATCTGCAGCGTATTTACACTATTATAAGAAACCCGCAATCCTACACACATACATATACATATATATATGTATATATACGAAAATCGTCGACCCTACACTTATCCATACTATATATCCTCAACCCTACACCTCTACACCTATCCATGTTATATACACTCAACCCTACACTTATAAGTATTATATACTCTCAACCCTACACTTATCCAACCCCTAAACCCCTAACCCCATGACATAGACCCTCAGCTCTTTACCTTAAACCAGAACCTGCTTCTATCAGACTGTATGCCTTGCAGGGCAAGTATGCAGTCAAGTTCAAGCGGGGTTGTCTCCTTTTCTCTGCCACAGATACATAGGGCTTAGGGCTTATAGGGTTTAGGATGTGGTGTTTAGGGTTTAGATTAAATTTTGCGTTCAGGATTTAGGGTTTAGGATTTAGGGTTTGGACTGAGCACGTGAGAGAGAGAGAGAGAGAGAGAGAGAGAGAGCGGATTTAGGGTTTATGGTTTAGGGCTTCTGGGCTTCGATGCTGTTGATGGGCGAGGTCCCGTATAACTTCAAAAACTCCGGGACACAGTATGGTACAGGAATCGTGGTAGATCCTTGGTATATTGTTGAAATCGGGCGGCGCAAGGTTCAGTCTGTTCAGCAGATGGGCATGGCGCACTTCAATATCTGTTGTGTTCCCATCAAAGAGAACCAATGGAGGAGTTGTACATCGTGCGTCATTTCTGGCAGGCGAGGACCACAATTAGCAAGCATTTAATGCCAGCCCCCACGTTTTTCAATATTCGCCTATATAATTATGTACATCTCAGACCCCTGTCACCAATACCCCATGCCCAGCACGTTCAGGCTTGATTATGACGAGCTCTGTGCCCGTGATTTGTGCTGCTGTTGCTCCATTCAGGCTTTGCAGCGCGCGGCCCGCAGCAATAAAGCCTGACATGCGCTCATGAAGAAAGGCTTTGAATTCTATCTTAAGCTCGCCATCCCTGCCTTGCAAATACCGCGCTGCCCGTAACACATCCTACACGTCCCCAAGCTGACATAGGAACCCATATGTGGTGCTTGAAGAGTGCATTTTCCTTTGGGGGGACAGAACTCCTAGATCAGATGCGTACGCTTCCGAAGTTTAGGTTTCTTTGCAGCTACACCAGTAGTTGGCTACTGAGCGGCCTTGGGTTGGTATAGTATTACATCCAACACCCCAAGACCTAAACCCTTTTGTATTGTATTCCGATCCTCCGGACCACTCACTTGTTTGAGCTTTCGGATTTAGATTCTGCCTCAGCCCTTGTGGTGCCCGACGCATGCTTGCGTGACTCCGAACCGGAGAATCATGGAGGAGCAAGCGCCCCTTGTCGGCAAGTTTAGGGTTAAAGGTTAAAGGGTTTAGGGTTTAGACAAGAAAAGGGTTCAGGGGTTTATATAAAGGGGTTGGAAAATCGGCAGTACATCCCTGGCGTCCCGAAAACCTGCCCCTTCTGGAAAACCTAAGACCAACCATGGGCTCCTAGTATGGGTTATATGCCTACTCCCTAGACCCTACTGCCATATGGGCCTTTCTGGGCGTGTATTGTACCCCTGAAAAGGCACAAGACCAAATGAAAAGGCTCCGTTTCGGCTCCAGAAGTTCCGAAAACCTCAAGACAGAGGTGTACCCTCCCTGAAACCAGAATACCTCCCTTCAGAATTCTTGTTGTTCTTGGCGTTTTTCATGTCAGTTTACAAGAGGGTCGGTTGGATATGGCCCCCCGCCCCCCACATCACAACAGCTACCGCAATGTCGCACTTGGAGTGCTAAGTACTTTGATATTAACACGGGTTGTCCTATCTATATATAGCTACAGGGAGAAGGCGGTACGCCGGAATCTTGGGCTGAAGCCCCGAGACCGCAAAATTTGCAATCCTAGGGCGAATGTGTGGGCGATGCGTTTACGGTTGAGGGTTTAGGGTTCGGAGCTTCCGCTAAGACTTCCGGGTTAGCATGGAACAGAGGGATGCGCCCTCAATGAAGCAATGTCCTTCAATCTACAATACCGCAAGGCTTAACTTTCACCGCTTGTTTCGGGACTCAGGAAGTCACCCTACCACAAGTTGTAAATAGGGTCCTTAATCTAGGAATCTGGGATCCCAGCCCCAACTCAGGCGGCTTAAAAGGGGAATGAAGGTAAGGGTGTATTAAAGGATCCCTAGTATATACTCTACTATATTGGGGCTTATTTCCTATACCCCACCTTCCTTTATCCTACCTGTTGAGCCCTCTGACAAACCTGGTAATTAATGTCAGAGATTGATTCCCCTCAAGGGGCGGCTGAACCTTAGAAGGAAGCGCCTTCGACCTAGCCAACAAGCCAACATTGAGAGGCGACCCTAACCCTGAACCCTAAATCCTAAATCCTGAACTCTGAACCCTAAACCCTCAACCCTATAGCCCAAATGCTGAAGACGGGTGTGTGGTTCGCCCACCTGGGAGTTTGCTGAGCGTTTACGGGCACAGCCCTTCAGAATTCGAGACTTTCAGAATCCACCTGTGCTGGGTTTAGGGCTTTTATGTTTGGGGTTCAGGGTTTGGGGCTTTTTGGTGCTTGGGTCAAGGTTTCAGTGTTTACGCTGTTCAAGGGCTCCGCTTTTTGCAGCCCCCCCCCCCTTCTAGTCATAGATCTAGTCATAGATCTTGATCACCTTAATTTCCTCGCCAAGGTTTGCCGAGTACTTGGACAAGTCCTTCGGGCTTCTGCGCTCCTGGGCGTTGATCCAGTGTATCATTTTAGGAAGTGTGCCTGTGAACTGTGAGTTGGATGGATCAGTTGCAGGTCAAAAAGAGATGCGCCTCAACCCTAAACCGCAAATCCTAAACCGTCAAACCGAAATACCGTGCTTTCAACTTAAGCCCTACCTTGCACCCCCCGCTGCCCCTGGCATGGCGTATGGGGGAGCGCGGCAAGAACAGACTCCCAAACAATGAGCCTTTGCCATGGACACTCATCAATATTCATTTTATGGCAACGTTTCATCCCATGATTCTTTCCATATGTTTGCAAAGTCAGCCCTTTATTGCAACCGGAAGACGATTTGAAACTCATTTCGCTTGTCGTTTGTTTTTGTGGGCAGGGCGCCAAGGCAGGTACTGTAGAGTTGATACACTCGCCATAGAGCCCTCGAACCCACAGCGTCCCTGTACGTGTATGGTAAATACAGAGGTCTCCCCTCCAAGGATTTCCATGCAACCTCCATGAAGCAAAGACCCTAAACCCTGAGCCCTCAACACAAAAACCTCAAACGCTTAACCCTGGACCCCCCAAAACCGGAAGATATAGCTACATGACTTTTGTAAGGAAGCCATAGGTGGGCATTTCGCTAACAGCGGGCCTCATTAGGAAAGGTGAGGATTTCATTATCATGGTAGCTTTGGTACATATATATTTATATACATATAGATATGTATATATATATGCACATGTACACTGTCTGTATGTATATATTTATATAGTCCTCATCACGTCAACCTAACAGGTGCTGGGCTCGATTTCCCGGACAGCGTCACATATCTCAATGCCGAACCCATACCCTAAACCCAAAAACCTTATTATTTATTGTATACCCTTAATGGTAACTTAAGCTCCCGACAACTATACGCTATGCGCTACTGAAGGACACCCGGCCCCCAAACTTCTACCCTAGAAGGTCTAGAAGGTTTAGGGTGTACCTTTTCAGAACCATAGGCCGCAGGCCTTAGCCGCTGGTCCGACTTACAAGCCCTGTTCCCGAAACTCCTAATTCAAACCCAGGACAGCATTTGCTCGACGTTTATGCGGAGGCGAAGCGCGGAGACGTCCCCAAGCCGTGCCCAAACTGCAATGTGGTTGGGGATGAAAAAAGGGTTGGGGGGTTTGGGGACTCGAGGAGTTTCTGCTTTGGCGCTTAAGGTTCCGGGGTGAAGAGGTAGATGAGTGTTCCATTTAATGAATAGGATTCGGGAGAGTGGTCATAGGACCTGTCATAGGGCAGCGCATCAGATAACGAGACAGCATGCTGAGCTTATTGTGCCTTAGGAGCTTTGGGCGGTGTAGGTGGCTAGGGTAAGCTGGGGTAAGGTGGGTTTTGGGGTAAATTAGGGGACTCTTATCCTGTTCTTCTCCTGGCCAAGTTCTAGTTATCCCACCTGACCTCAGTCCAAGGACTGCTTCAATGGTTTAGGTTTGCAGCCTTTTCTTGGGTGATCCATATCTTCATTGAGGATTTCAAGGGATCCTATACCCGAAACCATACTCCAAAGATTTTTCGAGAGATTGTAAACTTGTCGTATCAGTATGGTACCCACACGATACTAAACAGCTCGATAGGCCATAATGATAATAATCCAAACCATAACCCCAAACCCCTAAACCCTAATCTTAACCACGTATAGAAACCTTACTTCGTAGTGTATGCGTACCTACCGAGTTGCCCGCAATTCTGCTGGGAACGTAAAAACTTAATCAAAGAGCCCTTCTGTACGTATTCTGTAGCCTACCAAAAAACCTACAGACACAATTACTGGCCCACAGTTAGGGCCCAGGAAACAGGCATGTTGCCACTAGTTAGGACCTTAGAACAACCGTTTCCGGTCAACGCGCAAGACACCGAGTATCAGTGAATGACCTTAGCCTCATGCAGCCGGGATCATGACATCGAGACTTAGAAGCCATGAGCCGCCAACGAGAGTTTAGGGTTCAGCGCTTAGGGCTTAGGGTGGGTTTCGGGCTTAGGGTTTAGGGCTTCTAGGGTTTAGATTGGGTTTTATGGCTTGGGGGTTAGGAACCTGTGACAAGCGGCGGCCATACAGGATCTCAAAGAACTAGGTCCCACAAAGCCAGCCTTACATTCAAGCCGTCTCCAACCCTTGGCGTTAAATGCACTTAATTCAACAGTTATAGCTTCTCGAAATGGCAGCCCCCACCTTCCTCCAAGCTAGCATGAGAAGTGAAAGCAGGCCCTACAAGCACAGCTGTCTTTGTCAAAGGAGCGTTGCTGGGTTTCCATATTCGTTTGGGAGTGGAAGCAGCAAGCAAGGAACAATGGGCATCGATTGGCAGTGGACGAGATGGAGCGACAGGTGGGGAGGAAACATACAAATTCAGCATTTAGGGTTTCTGAAACTGTCTTTATAATTTTCAGGTGCTCCTAGAAGAATGCAACTGCTTTAGTGTGTATATAAAACGCCAGACAAGGAAAAGCCCAAGCTATAACCAGGTGGTCTGCTATGACATCTTATACCTAACATGATCGATGACGCCCGTGTTCCACATGATACTTGCCTCGGTAGGGGCCCGCACCATTACACTTGGGCGTACCTCCAACAGCAACATCAGGTAAGCAGTGTGTTGACCAGGGATACTATTGCCCCGAGGTAGAGCTAGGTTCTACCCTCTTCTTGGTTGTAATGCGGCAGAGAGTTTTAATTCGAATAGAAGCATCATAGAACATTACTCACTTCAACCACCCCAAAAATACCCCGCTCAAACCCAAAAGCCTACGCCCTAAACCACCAAGGTCCGAAATCTTTCCATCCGCAGCGATAAGGATCCATCGGTGTACCTCGGTGTGCCTGCAGAGCCAGAAGGGTCCATACGACAAGTGCTGCCCCAAGTAACCTAAACTCAAGAAACCTTGGGAAGCATGGTAATTACTATAGTATGCCAAGGTCGTGTCGGATTTTTGTGTCAAGAGCAGGGCTTCAGGTTTCAGGGTATGCTGGCTCATGGTTTTAGCGACTTTCCGGAGAAAACTCCCATCATGAAAAGCTTCTTCAGGGATCCCAGAATCCAAAAAGCCCAAACCCTACGCCCATAGGTCTTCGAGACCAACGCGCACCCACACCAGGAGCAAGAGCTCCAACCCAAAACCCTAAATGGTACTTTTCATTTTATCTTCCATTATCCCTATTTAACCCCCCAATGGATCCTAAACTCTAAGCCCTGAACAAATCAAGGACCTTGGAAGACTCCATGCCTATCAGCGATGGAGTCATCTCGCCGGGCTTGCCAGTTCCTATTCCCCGTCACTCGGTTCAAGGGGGATTATAGGGATTAGATAGGGTTTAGGGATTAAGGTTTCGGGTTTAGGGCTAACAGATAGGTTTTGGTTGCTTAGCTCAAGCGCTTGGGCTTTTATTTCAAGTCCCAAACACCATTGGACGCAGTTGTACCTCTTGGACCTTGAGGCCGTGCGCTCAGTAGATACTCTTTCCATTTGGGTGGTTTGGGCTGGCGGGGTGCTAGCACACATTCGGGTTCAAGCCTCTCACCCCCTTGATATTAGAAATTCCGATTGTGGTGTATTCTCATTACAGGAATGCTTGCCATTAAAACCCTAAACCCTAAACCCTAAATTTTGGGAGGTGGGGTTGAATAGTAGGGCGAGCAGGTTAATCTGAAATTCAACTCCAAAACAGCCGCTTTTCAGGGACGGCTGTATCTGTAGAACCCCTTCGCCCGGGTGTTCCATGGTTGATTAGAGAAGGGTGGCACACTCCCCTAATTACAAACCCCGCCCCTGCTCCTTTAAATACATTTGGCTATGCAAACACACACATAACACATATACATATGTGTATGTATATATATATATATGCAATTTTTTTTGGGGGGGGGAAGGAGCTGCAGGCTTTGGATATATTGGTCGATGACTCCTGTATAATGCGTAAGAGGACTTGTAACCCTGTATACCTATGGAGAAACATGCGTCGCTAAGCAGTGGATGCTTGCCAGCAGTTCCCTATAAGTACAGCATTTGCTTGCTGAAGGAGAGGAAGGGTCACGGTATCACCTTACGCCGCGAAGGTCATAGCTCAAAGTTTCGGTAGGTCTTTAGCGTTTAGATTAGAGCCCACCTGCAAAGAACAGGTTGTTTTTTCAAGAAACAAGTCCCAAAACAAAACTCCATGCTCATCATCGAATTTTCTTAGGATCTGATCCCCTGAATCCTGCTGAGCATTAGTTTGGAGTAGCTCGGACCAATGGGACTAGTGTCAGGGGGTGTGGTAAGGGGACCCAGTAGCACTTCCAGGTTATTCATGTTCAACACCTTCTTGCAAGACTTGCAGTTGTTATCGCGCTAGCTGACCTTGTTTCAGAATAGTCCGTAATCCGGCACTGATAATAACCTATCCGAAAGTAGTACCAGTATGTGGGCCTAATCGAAACTCCTAGCATCCCCCTTAGTAAGCCCTATGATACTCACCTGTATAATCCCCTGCATAATCCCCTTTACGGAGTGTAGACTATAGCTCATATGTTAGGGCCGAGTAGAATCACCAACCCCAATGTAGTACCAGTACGGAGCCCATAGTCTAAACTCCTGGTATGCCCCTTAGTAAGGCCTGTGATACTCCTCTGTATAATCCCCTACATAACCCCCTTCATGAAGCTTAGAGTACAGCCCACATATTGGGGTAGTCTTAGAGATATCTTATTGGGGTGTTTGCTGTCGAATTGGGGCAAGTGATTCTTCGTATATCAGGCACTAGTTACCTACTTATGTTTAGGGTTTAAGGTTTCCCAAAAGGCTCTAACATGAAACAAATCCTGATCAACTGCTGCGGCCTCTCAGTCTTGATTGTGAGGCCGGCAGCAGCATGTTCAAGAGTTGGATTTGGCTGACTTGGACAACATAGACGGGGCTTCTTGGATGTTGTTTGGGACATTACTGGCTTCAGGGATTAGGATTTGGAGTTTGTGTTTCATTTCTTGTTTCTCTCGTAAGAATGTTTTGCAGGTGGTACTGCTTGTAGCAGTATCGCTTGAGCCTACACCCTAAACCTTTTGTGCCTTCGTTGGTACTCATGTCGTAGGGGCCGGGGGGTTTCCAAGCAGCGTGCACGAAGGCAGGGGCATGGCGGATTTCCGGATTGCAAGAAGGAACCTGGGGTTTAGGGTCTATAGGGTTTAAGGTTCCTATTAAGGTAGTACCTTGGAGAAAATCTACTATAGATGTGCCCTGAAGGGCCATAAGCCCTAGACCCCGAAAGCTGTATCCTGCATCTTGCACATGGGGCGCTGGAAAGCGACCATCCCGCAGACAAGTACGGCCTAACCTAAGCTCACCCAGATGGTGTTTAGGAATTATGGCTTCCCAAAAATTCACTAAGCAGGCAGACATCTGCTGCGCAGCGGCAGCATACAAGATTGCAAATCTATGGTTATTGGGGGGAGGGCGTTTTGGCGAATTATTGGGGAGAGGCTGTTGTTTTCCATACTCCACCGCTGTTAAAAAACTTAAACTAAATTGTTAAAGTAAGGAGACTTTAGCTCTAGCATACCCATAATATGGTAACTTTAGTTTAAGGCCCTAAAACGCAACCCGGCCTCGCGTGTACGTTGACTGGCCGTCTCCTGGGTCAGGTGGCAAGGTTGCGAGGCTGGTCGAAGTGTTTATAGGCAAGGGGAAGGAGTCACCTTTGAATTCGTAGTACTGCATAGCTACACTCCATAAGGGGGGTCACAAGAAGGATTATTACTACCCGGGATATCAAGGGGATAGCAGTAGTTAAGACTATAACTCATTTGTTTTTTGGAGGTGTGTGTTTCAGGGCCACGTCTTCTTCTTGATTATCTCAAGCAGTTCAGCTTCTTTGCATTCGGCATGCAAGCAAGCATTGCTGTCACAACTACACTGTTGGTGGGGGCTTAACTTGATGCTTCAAAAGGATGATGAAGAGTTCCTTCAACTCAGCAACAACAGGTCCCCCTCCTAAATCCTAGCTCAACACAAATCCTAAGTCCTAGACCTAAAGCCCTAAACCATCCTAAACCCTAAACCATAACGCTAAAGCCAATACACACCGTTCAAAACTCCAAGCCCTATAAGTCTAAATCTCGTGGGCTTGACAAGGTGGACTCTCAGGAATCGGAGGCTGCACGGCTGCAGCACGGAAGTTCGCAGAACTGCCCCTCGACTCGGTTTTCGTTTAGGATTGAGGATTTTGGGTTTAGGGTTTAGGGGTCTAGGAATTACGATTTAGAGTTTAGGGTTTAGGGGCAGTACTCGTCCTAATTGTGCTGTTACCGCGGGTAGTCATCTCAGTGACAGAACACTGAAGCAAATTTGCTGCTCTGTGAGATTACTACGCTTATGCACCCATGTGGCTTTTTACAGGTGAAGTGAAGTGGCTTCGTCAATGTAGCCGCCGTTCTGTTGTGCTACTTAGTCTTCGCATTGCACATTCACCTGGCTTACAGCTATATCCCCTGCTACGAACCAAAACTGTAAGTCTTGACTTTGCAGTGCGAGCTTCTTTGGACAGGCCCCTTAGCATCCTGCCACGAACCTGAGTGCAACTGTGTGGCCTTGAGTTCAAGTACCTGCCACCTGCTCACACGTAAGCCATAAACTAAACCCCGAGGACTACTGTAGGGTTTTTTAAGGGGGATACTAGGAGTTTAGACTATGGCTCACATAAAGCGCCATAGATCTTTTGGGCACCCTGCGACTCTTAAATCTGTATGAAATAGTTGTTTTGAGCTCTCAAGCCCTATGTAGGATGCCTACTTTGGGTTATTTGGAGGTTCAGGGGTTTTGTTGCTTAGGGTCCCCTAATCCCCCAAGCCCTGAACCATAAAAACTCTAAACCCGAAAGCCCATCCGAGGCCTGCAGTCTGGACTCAAAGGCCTGAGTGCTCAGGAGGCCAAGACAGCAAGGGACTCGGACTTCAAGTGATCTATACTAGGATTTAGGGTTTAGGGTATAGTCAAAACTCCTGGCATCCCCCGCAACCAGCCCTGTAGGTCCCCTAGATAGCGCCGTATATAACCAGCCTTGCAGGACCCTAGACTACAGCTCAAAAGAGGCAGGTTTGCAATTTTTTCTGCAACTGGCTCACTCCAAGATTGGATGGGTTGTTCTTTCTATATGAGCAGTAGTCTAAACTCCTGAAAGGGGGTCATACAGGGGATTTTGTGTAGGACTATTATGGGGGTCTTGTAGTTTAGTATAGTCCCTAATATGGAACCCACATCCATTAATTTATGTCGGAAAAATTGACCGTAGCTCATATACTGGGAGCCCAAGCTAAATTTGTTAGTGCATTAGTGTAGGAAGCATCCAACTGTTCAAACTTGTTAGGGTTTTGGTGAGGGGGCCTAGGTGTCCTTGGGAGTGTCGGGGTGGGTCTCTATAGGGTTTGGGGTTACGGGTTTAGGGTGTCCCTCACCACATCCAAAGCACACACACACACACCCATCCTAGTTTGGTTCATTCTTTAGTTGGCCTCCGAAATAATTGGGGCCTCAGCCTCCAACCCCCCAAACCTGCAATAGTATCTGCTTCATGACTTGTCCTATTAGTATACATCATGCTACATTGGGAACTTGTAAAGACCGGGGGGGGGTTCACCGGTTCACCATCCTACTGTTCATGGAGGAAACCTTGCACCAACTTATATACCCTACACGCCAGCACCTTACACCCTATAACCCGAACCCTCTAATCCTAAACCCTATAACACTAAATCCTAAACCCTATAACCCTAAATTCCCACCCAGGCCTGCTTAGGCCGTACCCACCCTTTTCTGGGGTGCCTGGACCCAGAACTATATCCGGCAGCTACTCACCATTGCTTCCAGGTGCTGGGGCAGGAGCCCCGCCCAGGGGACCTCTCGCCTTTACTGTGACTCACTAAGTTATTAGTAACCCTAAACCCAGTGACCTTGTGCTTGGGCGTCCTGCTGCGGTACGCCTGAGGCTTCCCTTGGACGGGGCCTGGAGGTGGCCTGAATGCTGACATTTCAGGGTCTGCCAGGCAAGGGTAGAGCGGGAGCCCAAAAAAGACGCGAAACCCACTACCAAACCCACGTCCAGGCTGAAGGAGGTTCCTGGAGACTCCTGGAGGCCCTGCAGGCTGGAGGCCCAAAGTGCCGGAGCCAGCTCTCACGAGCAGGGGGCCTGCAAAGACCTTCCTCCCGAGGTCCGACGGCCCCCAGCCCATCTGTGGCGGGCCCGTTGTTTTATTTAAGAAATGAAAGAAGAGTGGGAATTTAGGGTGTCAGCCCGAAACCCGAAAAGGAATAACGTTGGGCGGATGCTTGCGTAAGCAGGGGGTGGGAAGACTAAACCAACACACCAATTCTTGGTTTGTTGGGCACGAGAGGTGTGCCGTCGCAAGACATGCCGCCCCCCACACTCCTGGGTGTGTCGGGGCGCCATTTCTACATGTTACCGCCAGCCGCCGCGCAGCAAGACGCCCTATAACCCTAAGCCCTATAACTCTAACCCCTATAACCAAACACCAAACCGCTCAAGCTGAGGTAACCAAACACCAAACCGCTCAAGCTGAGGTCCGCCACCGCCTGCGTCTTCGTCTTGGCATTCTCGGCAGGGAGCGCCATTGTTAGGGGGACTAGGACGCACGTAAACTCAAGCATGTTGGACTGTTCTTGTTTAGAAGATAAATGCCTACATCCTTTGGTGCCTGACATTGAGTTTATTGGGATTGATGCTTTCTGGTGTAAGCGGTTCTGGGTTGTGGGATTCAAAGCAAGGGGCTTGGGGGGGGTGTAGCATCTAGCAAACCAAAGACAATGTGGTCCACAGAAGGACTGACCAAACCCTAAACCCTAAACCCGAATCTTTAGACCTCCAAATTTGGCACTGCACAGCCTTCAGCCATTGCAACAGCAAAGCTCTAAGCTCCCAAATTCCCACATAACCCTAAACCCTAAATCCCTAAACCCTAAATCCCTAAACCCTAAATCCCTAAACCCTAAATCCCTAAACCCTAAACCCTAAATCCCTAAACCCTAAATCCCTAAACCTTAAACCCGAAATCCATAAATCCGTAAACCCCAAAATCCTAAACCCTAAACCCGAAACCTTCCCAGCCAGGAGAAGCTCATCTCTGGCAGGCAGCTGCATGATGCGGCTTCTGGGCTCCTTTCGGAGATTCCTAACATCAGAGGGAAAAGGTGTCTTTAGGAAGAATGGAGAAGAACATGGAAGCTAGCATTTAGGGCGAAGATTAGGGGGAAAAAGGGGTAACATTGGAAGCTAGTATGTTTGATTTAGGGTTTCGTGTTTACGGAGATTACCCTCGAAGATGCAGAATCAACACATAGAAGCTGAGATTCTATTGTGGATTATAGGGATCAGGGTTTGCAAAATCAGGGGCCAAACCTGGGCGTCTCCATGATAAGACTATTTAGCCCCCCTATTCTGCGGCTACTATAGTTTAGGGTTACCTGATAAGAGGTGACATGTAGCCTCTTTCTTACTTTGAAATCACTTGGAGAGATCGATTTTGTCTTTGAGCGACAGTATGCCGTACCCCGGTATCCCGCCATCAAAGAAGGTCACACTTTTTTTCTCCCTAAACCCTAAACCCTAAACCCAGGTTAAGGTTTATGGTTTGAGGTTTGGGGTTGGTTCCCCAAGGAGGTACTGCTTGTCCCCCTCGTCCTTGCAGCAAGGTATTATCTGCATAGTGCAAAGAGAGCTTTTTGTCATTTTCGTTGGCCAAGAGGAGCAGGTGTCATTCACTGGAGGGGTTTGTCCAGACCTAGACCCTAGGCCCTAAACAACAGCTTCCAAGTTTCCATTTTACTTTCCATTTTTTCATATATGAGCCATAGTCTAATCTCCTCAAAGGGGGTATATAGGGGATTTTATAGGGGAGTATTGAAGGGTATCAACGGGCATACTAGGAGTTTAGACTAGAGCTCATACAACCCCATATGAGCCCTGGACTCAATTTGTAGTATACCCCTTAATAGGTTACCCCCAAAATCCTATATAGTCCCTTTACGTCGCCCCCAACCTAAGTTTAATCCGTAGCTCATATAGTCAAAGGGGGTGGTTTTAGCTAGCTCAGGTCTGCTCCCTGGGCCTCACACGCTATTCAGAGGATGATGCTAATGAGATTGTGCTCCTTGGCTAGGGTGTAAGGTTTAGGGTTCGGGGTGAGCATGTGAGGCGATTAAGAGTTCAGGGAGCTTGCTAACATGACAGTTTTGGTTGGGGTGCCACAAGTCCTCACTGAAGTATACCCGGATCCTGCACGATCCTGCACTGTCCTCGGGTTAAGGTTGATACAGCTACAAAGGTGAAGTTCTTGCATTGCATGCAAAATCTTGTAAGATGAAGTATTACAGGAGGCCGGCGAGTTGTCAAAATCATATTAAGGTCTATTTGAGGTACCCTATGTTGTAATCTGTTACGAGGAATCTAGGACAATGATAATTTTGTAGATGATCTAGGCTACTGTAGCATGGGGGTTCAAAAGTGGGTGTCCCATTCGTCGCGTCTCCAGCACCCATGATGAGGATTATAGTCTTTGGGGCTACCCAAAGGGGCTGCTTGTGGCACGGCTTAGCACCGCTGACAGGAGAAATTTGAAGCGACCGTCACAACATGTAGTTGCAAGGGGATGTGAAATGCTGATGCAGAGCACCGCGTGGCAATGTTGAACATTCCCCATCAGGATCCTGAGAGCCCACATCCTGTGATTCCCAGAAAATGTGCCTCAAACGCAAAATTTGAACCGCGAAGCCTGTTTCCTGAGCTGGATAGACGCGACACCTGAATCTTCATGAGACCCCATACCTAAACATCAATCTTCCCTTGCTGTCACGAAATTAAGCACATCATGCCTGGAAATTTCCCACGAAGGCCCCCGCTATGTTTCGATGACCATCAAGGAAGTGGTGAGAGGAAGCAAGATCCCAACTTGAGAAAGCTCCTGATGCCCGGTCTAGGGGTTTAGGGTTAGGGTCTGCAGAAGTCTCCATGGCTGCTGTGAGGAATCAAATGGCTGCCTTTGTCAACCTGACGTTCGAGGGACAAACTGAGCAGCCGCTTGCTGACTACTTTTTGGGCCCTAAGGTCTTGGAGCCACATGGTTTCACCCTTAGATTTGGTAGATAAACTAGATAAACTATAAATGTGTTATTGGGGATCTTATTTTGATATTGGGCAGTTCCATATTCTCTGTACTTCAGGGAATGGTTGTGGGTCCCGGGTTGAAGGAGGAGCCATCGCTCATGCAAGTTAATTTCAGGCGGGAGGGGCAATGATGTCAAGGTGTGGTGTCTGGTTCCTCATTCGGTTTTGGGGTTTTAGGTTTAATTAGGGTTTAGGGTTTGAGTAGGTTGTAGAGTTGAGGGTTTAATTAGTGTTTAGGGAAGAACTTGTCTGTAGCATTTCAAAACTTGACTCGGGTACTGCCCTCACTCAGCAACATTTGGACTACAGGTTTCTGATATCACACACACACACACATATATATATGTACATATATGGGGGTTTCCCAAAATTAGGGGTACCATTTTGGGGGTCCCAATAATAAGGACTATAGTATTTTGGGGTCTAAATTGCGGTTCCCTTATTTAGGAAAATTACCATATACATATGTAACTACATGAGAATAATTCACCCTGCTACAGGGTGTTAGTCTGTGGATTTAGCACCCAATCCACAACCCTTGTATAGCCTGAAAGAACCCCGAAGCCCTACACGATCGACCGACAAGCTCTTGCGCAAGTAAATGTAATCAAGCTGCCGATAGGACCTCATATATTATACGTACAGTGAGTTATCGACTGGTAGTGCAGCAAACCGAGGGGAAGTGCTTCCGCTAGAACTCGTGAACGTGCTTTTTCACCAACTTTACATGGCAACTGAGGGGCTCCAGTCTGGATACTCTATTGCATGGAATCCTCCTGTTTACGGCTTATGGCTAGCTGTTTCGATGCAAGCTACGACGCAAAAATTCTATCCTACATTGTCAGCATTTCTTCCACCCACCCTGCATCCGCAAGGATGGAGAGATCTTGGGACATGCCCCTGGTAGGGTTGCCTATGCTGCTGGGACAAGCTTTGGTGCCTTTTTTTGCCTTGGGGATAAGGGGTGCTTCCAGCTTCTTTGCCAGTTGGATGATGGCCAATCTGAGCCTTTGTAGAGACCTAATCCCCTCGCCTAATCTGAACCTCCCGCCACCCGCCTAATATTGAATACGCCCAATGTAATATGAACCACAAAATGGGAACATTTAATATGAGGGGAGTGGGCGGGTTTTGATATTATGGGGCGGGGATTACTTCTTTTGAACTTGGGACGACCCTCAACCCTAAGAAGGGCTAGGCCTGACAAAAAAGCAAGTGGACTTAGCCAAGAATGAGATGGGATTAGATTGTTCTTCTTGATTTCTACACCTACAGTAAGGCGGATATTCAAAATCCTCTGACCAAGACTTCCTTCTGCCTCAAGATTTTGGGGGTTTAGGGTGTAGGGCTTCTATGGTATAGGTCATGCAGGATCTTAGTAACAACAGTAACTGCGGCAGATGTTGAAGAAAGTTCGCGACGTCCCATGTCGACTTCTAAGTTGCGCGACGTAAGCTTGACATGCTCGGCAGTCTAAGCGGGGGTTTCCTGGGAATAAGTATCGGCTGTTATGGCCAATAATCTCTATGAAGCCATAACAAATAGGATATTATAGGGCTTCTAAAATAAATCTATCCCAGTAAACAGCTACTTCAATCAATGTCGGCCTCTTGAAGGAGAAATGAGCCAGTGGCATATAGAAACCTTTTTATTCGGGGTCCGATCTAGCGGATCCTACAACAACGATGGTATTTGCTAAGGGTATACGGTATACATACTATGTGCGCGGATATGGGCAGGGTAGGCCCTATTTTTGAAAAGAAACCAGCTCTGAGTGTGGCACGCCAGCTTAACATCGCACGGCCGGGAAACAAGCGGAATGCCAACTTATGCCAAGGTGTTGCCCAAAACTTCCATGTAGCTACATTGTATATGCCTGGGTCCCCAAAGCAGCCATATTGGAAACCCTTTTGTGCTCCAAGCATCTTCTCCCAAAACCCTAAACCCTAAACTACCATGTACCCATATGGATGCTTTGGGTTGTTGGGATGGCTCGTTGTGAGCTTTTCGTTCAGATGAGTGATCTTTCACTCAGATAAGTGATGTTGGTCTTAAAAACGGTGTAGGTTTCGGGCTTAATATGGGGTATATGGGGATCTTATTATAATATACCCAAAGCCATATTCTGGCTACTTAAAGGGGACTATAGGGTTTAGGGTGTAGGTTTGAGGATTGAGGGTTTAGGATTGAGGGTCCAGGGATCAGCATGTTGAAGTTCCCATCCATCCCTTTTGTACCCAGCCCAAAAGGAGCGGCTGTGAAGGGATTTTACAGCAATTTGCTATAGAATATGTATTTTTAATATGTATATGCGTACATATTTTGGTTTCCCCATGCTCGTGGGTTGAAAGAAGTTCCTAGACAGCAGCCCAAGACATGATCGACGCAAAGAGCTTACCGTTCGATCATAGATAGAACATGCAAGATATAGAGCCAGCCTATACATGCCAGTACACCCCTGTATAACCTCTATCGCGCCATGAACCCTCAAAAACTAGACCCCAAACCCTTTTGCATCCAAACATTAAATTTTAAACCCAGAACCCTCCACCCTAAAGCGCGACATTACCAACACAAAGCCCCAAAACCCTCAACCTCCTACGCTCTGACAAGTCCAGCCGTACCCGGCTAAGGCTGGGGTTGTTCGAGCGCGAGACCTGGCGGCAAGTTCAGCTTTTGGGGCTAAAGGCTCTAGGGTTTTAAGGTTTAGGACTGTAGGGTGTATGGTTTAGTTAGAATGTACGGTTTAGGATTTAAGGCCGAGGGTTTAGGACTGGGGGTGGGCGGGATTCGTTTAGAGTCAGTGTCCCGTCCTTTGAGCTACAGACTAACGTTCGGTTTGGGGGGACCTATCGGGGGATCTATACGTACTTAGCCGATAGAAGAACTTAAGCCTTTTGGCCTTCCACTTTAAGTCCAGGTCTCTTATACATCTGCAACTCGCAGACGCCCATACTGCAAACGGCCCTAGTTCTGTACGCAGTTTCAAGTTCAAGGTTTGGGTATCAGGATATTGGGGGACTTGGTAGTTTCCATAAACAGGTGGATCAGAATATAGGCCCCAAAATGCTATAGTCCTTGTTTTGGGGACCCGCAAAATGGCACCCTAATTTTGGGCAACCCCCTGTTTGGGGCTGAGATTCTTGGGCTCCAAGAGTTGTTTGTCATGAGGAGTTGGTTAAGGATTTAGGGTTTAGGGAGGGCCGCTCACCTCCTTAACTCGGAACCACGCCTCATAATGAACATTCCCACTGGGCGGGTGGGGGGTTTGTTGCGCCTTACCCCACATTAGCATTCACGTATTTCAACACTCTCCACAGTATAACACTTGTCATTTCAGGGTTGGGAAGGTACAGCATGAAAACCATGGACTGCGGTCGTGCTTCTTCCGGATATACCTTTTACATCAGCGGGTCCCGCGGCAGGTTTCTGTAGATACTCTCCTCAAAGCACAGCCTGTCATACACAAATCTCAAAGTGGGGTCGCAATCTTGGGCCACCCTGCCCTGCCAGAAGACTCTGATCTTGCTGGCTGTGAGGAAAAATGCCATGTCCCACGCCAAAATGGTGGCCATACAAATGAGGGACAGCATATTAAATCGAACAACGCAGGTCCTCAATCGAGAGTAGACCTACTGCTCCATGTAGTTATATTCTTCTTCTTAGGAATGCAAGCTTCCTTGTTTCAACCACCAAAGAAATACTGCTCAAATAGGCACCCGACCCCTCCAGTTCCAAGTACGTACTCAGAGTATGGCAATCAGACATTTGCCATTTGCATGAGCCCGTATCTCTTCTTAAGTCTTGTCATGACAATTCGCAGAACTTCTCTTCTGTTTCTTATTCACCCCCTTACCAACAAAAAAATCTCCCTAGCAATAGATATTTATGATAGTATTTATTAGGCGATAGGGTAATGCTTTTGCTAAGGGTGCTTGCTTGGCAGTATTAGGGGAAGGTAAGTACCGTCTTTCTTCTCAGGAAGGGCCGAAGATCTCTGGAGAGCCGCTGTGGGAAACACGGCTAAAGTGTTCCAAGTGTCCTGAAGCTTCAGACTTGAAGGCTATTGGGGGTTTCTCGAAGTCGGATTGCCTTTGGATATCTTTGGGATGCATGAGGGTTACAAGCGGATTCCAGGATTCCCAACGAGGTTTTCATGGGCTTCAAGTTCGAAAGCTCCCAGAGTTCAAGCATAGCAGATCAGCCTTGATTTTTCAACATATTTGTCATGTTTCCCTCTTGACATCTCATTCTTGGTATGCCAGCAATAAGGGAGAGGATGGTTCAATCATTCAGGCCCTGTGGTAACCATGTTTGACGCGCTTGAGGATGAACATGGCATGAACCCAAAAGAGTTATGTTTGTGCCTTCAGGTGTAGGCGGTTATACATTCTATGCCTACGTAATGCCTGAAGCGCAGGCGTGTCCTGGGATGGTTTCTCCTTGAGGGTGTACAAGTGACATATAGAGTCCCCCAGCCTTCCATAGAACCTCCTCCTATTCATCAAGTTGTAGAAAGGTGGTAGTTTCCCTATTAAGGGGACCCCAATGTACACCCCCCAAATCGTGCTTAATATAAGGACCCCCAAAAAGGTACCCATAATTTGGGGAAACCCCTAGATCAGTCCAGCATCTCCCTGGATGTACAAGAAGGGTTTAGGGTAGAGATTCTGCAGCACGTTTCACTTCGCTGACCATTTTCTAGCCCATGATTGCATTTTGTTTTTGCAAATCAGCTGCACGTAGCAGCCAAGTTTCACGCATTGGACAAGCTTCGGAGCCACAACAGTGGACGTATGGGCAAAACGCGCCCAAAAATCATGCAACATGCACATTTTATAGGG
>CAJNIZ010042834.1:8263-34695 GCA_905231905.1 Symbiodinium pilosum
GGGTTTAGGGTTTTAGGGTTCAGACGTTGATGGTTCGGGGTGCAGGGCTCAGAGTTCCAGGTCCGTGGCCTGAGGTTTACGGAACAAGCTCGAGGTTTTAAAAGCGTAGGGCTTAGGATGAAAGATCGGGGGATTAGTATCCAGGGTCTACGATCTATTGGGCTTGGATTGTGAGTTAGGGTCGGCATTCAATCTAAAGATGGGTTGATAAGCGCATAAGGGGTCATGCAGGACTGTGCCTGGATCAAGCCATTGCTTGAGGTACTCGCGTATGCGCTAGAGTGGTAGTTTCATGCGCTCGGAACCTACTCGTAGATGGTGTTCAAAGCATACAATCGCCCATGAAGAGCACCAACAATAAACAGGTATCTAAGACGAGTTCCTGTACTTACTCTCCCACGCCATCTTCCGCACTCACTAGCAGAAAGCACATCGCCCAGACGATGATTAGTGGGAAGGCTCCTGCCTCAGCGGGGCCCGCTTTCAAGGTTCATGTTCAGTTGCTGTATACTTATGAAAGCCTAACCCCCCCTCTCGAATAGAACGCATAAACGAACCTGGATTGCACCTGTTGAAATCTATCTTGCGCAGTAGCAGAGGGCTTTATTCCATAAGCGGAGTTATGGAAAACTGGAGGTTCCATCCTATAGAGGTGCTTCAGATCTTACTTATAACCGCCCTTGGAGAGCCCGAAGTAGCCTTGTGATAAATGTGGGGAACTTTGGCCCCCTGTAGGATCCAACCCCTCGTGCTTATCCCCGGGTCCCGTACAGGCGTACAGCTCCTAGATGCCAAACCCAACACTCTTCCCTCGAGCCCCTACCAGTTTCCCCAAGCCTCAGAGATGTTCTCAAGGACCAGAGACTGGTTGCAGGTCATGCGGAATCCGCCCTGATCAAGCAGGGCTAAGATGAAGTGGTTGGTGGCTTCGGCTTTAGGGCTTTAGGTCTGCTCCAAATCTTAGCTTGACTCCAAGTATGCTATACCTTGGGAATTATGCTACAAAAGTATGCTTTTTTACATCATGTAACCTGAAATGAGGCACCTTCGGGAAATTATCCATGCAAACAGCTGGATGCTAACTATGAGAACCTTGGGCCCTTCATTCGGTTTGTAGTCTTTACAGGATAGATAGTAGATAGCACGTATGGACAACAAGTATGTGGGCCCGTAGTTCCAACCAGAGATGAACCATTATTGCGGTCGATCGCGTACCAGCTTGACTTGCAGGGTCCGATAGTGCATCATCGAATGGGCTGAAGCTAATTTAAAAATACATGGAAGCTTTTAAAAAGAGGGGTCCTTGTAATGAGGAGTACATTGAATTTGTGGGATACACTGTTAGGACACACCTACACAGGAGCGGCTGAGTCGTTCGCCTTCTCCTTGCCACTCAGCTCTTCGGCAATCTTGCGGATGCACACGCGAGTGCTCTCCTCCCAGACTTAAACCCTAAACCCTTAACTCAAAACCTTGGAGCCTTGAAACCCCTCCTTAACCGAACCTCTTTTCTCAGGGTCGTCTATCCGTGTTCATAATCCGCGAAGAGCCCTCTTCACCCACTTGAAATCTGCCTTTAAAATTGACGGCTACTACACAGGCTGTATAGATAAAACTCCTTCACACGTCCGATGGGGATCAGAAGGCCGCAGCTCCAGGTGCCATCGCTGGCCTTGACCCAGCCTGAGGATGTTGCGGTTAGAGCAGTTAGAGCTTACAATTTGGGGCTCACCTGCCGATGTAGCCTCTTTTAACGAACAATGGTTTGGGAAAGGTATGGATTGGGGTCTAGAAACCTAGGCTTAGGGTTCGGAACTTGGTGTGTAAAGCATTCTGCCTGCTGGTTTAAGATTTCGGGTTCAGAGGCTCAATGCATGACCATTTGCCAGGACATGCAAGATAATGCCGGAAGCCATTCGCAGGTGTTTTACGTTTCTAATAGTACACAGTCCTGGACTGATCCCACATATTGATTCATGGTTCGAGCAAATAACTAGGAGAGGAGAAGGTCGAAGCAAGCACCAATGAGCCCTGTCATTTTGTTGGCTGCAGTACAAGGAATAGCAACTGAGCTACTGTCTAAACTCCTAGTATCCCCCTTAATAACCCCTATAGTAGTTCCCTATATAATCCCCCATATAACCCCCTTTAGGGAGTTTAGACTATAGCTCAACTGGCAATAGTAATGACAACAGCTCCAGCCATCAATGAAACCACTATGGCAAGTATGAGACCAGCTGCTCCCAGCCGGGATGACGACACTACCAAATCATCAGAATGACAGCAACGACCTATACGAGCATCGTCATGACCATAGTCATCACTACTATGAAATGTGACTGTCGTGCTTCTTGTACTAAGTCAGAACAGTTTTGAGGCTCGGACCATGCAGATCACCACGGTGCTCCAGCTTGTAGGACTTTGCCTGAGGTGTAGGGTGTTGGTACACATACAGTCCTCCGTACTACTGAACCCCCACCCCGCCACCTAACACCAGATCTTAGAAACAAACATTGTCATAGAATAACAGAGTATTCATCGTCGGGAGGGGTGTAGTTCTCGGAATATCCTCTATAGCATCCTAGGTTGAGACCCGTGCTTTGAGAAACTTCTGTGCAATACTCCAACTGTTCAGTTTTCCCGCTTTCCCTGTTGCAATTTAAGCAAGTACTCAAGTATGTCGGTAAGGATAGCTTTTCCGTTCACTGCTGAATCAGGTCTGTTCGAACCAAAACCCCAGACCGTAAAATCCTACACCCTAAGGCCCTCACACCCTCAACCCCCGAATCCACCCCCAATACCCTAAACCTTAAACCCAGAAGAAACTAAACCCTGAACCTCCATCCTAAACCCTAAACCCTAAATCCTCTAATATCCTAAGCCATCCTTAACCCTGGGTCCATGACGGGCTCCAGCTTGAATCCCAGGCGGTCCTCAACCTGCTCCTGAATAGTGTTAGGGTTAATTTTGGGATAATGGAAAAGAAAATGGAAACTACAATAGTATATTGGGGGTAAGTATAGTGATGCTTGGAAGTTCGCCTTTTTTGATTTAGGGTTTGGGTTTTAGGTTCATGGAAAGCTCCAATGAAATGATACGAATATCACTTAGGGAGTACACAAGAATACTATACCAAGCCCTGCGAGTTATGCTGATATAATATACCATAGGCCATTTGTCACATCTCATTACTACACCGGTCAACTTCTTCGATTACCATCAATGCAATGGTGCTACTTAAAGCAGAGCTTCGAGATTGCACGCTGCCGCCTGATGAATGAACTGTCACTTGGTCAATGTGACACCGTTTTCTTCCATTCAGCCCCAAATGTCTTTTAGATCCTTAAGCAGAAACCCTCAGCCCCCCACCCATACTAGCTTCTAGATCGGGTTGCTGCCTGAACTTCAATCTGCAGGCTAATCCTCATATGTTGGGTTCTCACGAAAGAATGAACAGGGGCGTTTGGGGAACGTTACAGGGTGTTATAGGGGTATCTGGGGGCTGGGGTAAATGAGCCGTGGCAAAACCCTCCGAACCTTTGGATAAAATCATTGGTGTTGCGCTATCGCCCACGCCTGTCGCAGACTGACGTGGCCGCAGGAAGCTGACGTGGACGCATCTTTTCACTTTACTGACGCCATCACTGTCGCGGACTACCGCGCACACCATAACAGCTAACGCGGCGAATCTAGATTCAACTCTCAAAGAAATTTCCACATGGGGATTTGTTGCCGTTGCTCAGCGGGATTCTCAAAATGGGCGGCCCTTCGGCACCCTACGGAGATGAGGGAATAAAAAGAAAATTCCAGGGCGCCCCTGAATCATGCCAAGAGTGTTTCCAGGCATATTCAGGACATACTCCTGATTCACGCAGTCTTGCAACATGTGCGTCCTTGCTATGGCCTGAACCCTAAAGCATTACCCTGACCAAACACGATTCCTCAAATCTTATTATCTTGAATGCTTCTTGTGGTGGAGAGCTTGATCCATCAATACCGCAGCTTTGAACCACAATAAATTGGGATCGCTGTTCGTCATCGCTCTCGCTTAGGATTTCGACCTTAGAGGCCTTAGATGTTTTCTCGCCCTGCACCTTACACATCAGGTTCCCAACAAGGCATCCGCTCCTTGAACCACTCGGGGCCGTAGTCCTCCACAGTGTACTTCACACGAGCATGCTTGCGGCCCGTTCCTTGGAGACAAGTACTTGGATGGTTTACAGCTGGCCAAATCAGGTCATGACTTCAGCTGAACTGCTTCTGCCCCTCCCCCGAATCCTTAAACTCCCCACAAACCTTCTAGCGCACTCCACAAGCTCAGGTAACTGACACCAGACAATTTCGGATTGAGCTCTAGTTTCCCTGACCTGCATGAAGCCACCCATACTTGCCTGACAGAAATGAGACTCATCTCCTACCCTCCATCACACTAACTTGGCACTGTCCTTTGGAAAACGGTATTCTATGGGATTCCCTGCTATTTTCGGTGAAAGTACAAGCCCTACAGGCAGCTGTCATTGCTTTGCGAGTGACGGTCACCGAAGTCACGGGCAACGGTCAGGATGCACTCGCACACGTACTTCCTTGTTGCGCTGCATCATGACATTATGACATGAGCCTTATGCTATCGACTTCGCAGTCTCGAATCTACACTCGCTTGCTTTTTCGGGTGTTAATTTCAGGGTAGCTACGTGAAGGCTATGTGACCTGGGTCTCTACCAGCATGTTGGGACCTCAGACGGTTAATGGTGCTGCCATCATCCTCTGGACCCATCTGGGAATTTGTCAAAAACAGGGTACACTGGTGAACGGTGTTGAGTATTTCTCTACATGGCAGCAATTTTTTAACACCACATAGAGCCTTACAGTTCAAGCCTCGACAAAGATCCGCAATGTTTGGAGCCTCCCAGTTGAGAGCAACAGAAAACAAGGCAAGGCACGCGTCACCCGGCTTGCAGAAGCCTGAGTTGAGTGCCGAATCCATGCAGGAAGCTGGCTGCTGGAAAGCTGAAGCACCTCCTTTCTTGAAGCTCAGATGCTACGGAGAGCCCGAACTTACGCCGGCATCTTCATACTCAGCAAGGCACCGGAACCCAAAACCCTAAATTCTCAAAGCCTCAGCGGTGAGACATTACACCTTGAAACATAAACCCTAAGTTGCAAACTCCCGACACCTGCAGAGTTCTTCCAAGGCACCGATCACATCGGCCAGGCGAGGATGGGTCTTCCTTTGATGCTTTTAATGAGTTTGGGGTTTAGGCTTCAGCGCTGGCTGGGGTTTCTCAAAACAGGGCCACAGTAGGCTGCAAAGGTTAGGCGCTCATCCTGCTGCTGTTCGCCAAGAATACTATAATTACTATTACTATTTCTACTACTATTACCACTAATACTACTATTACAATTATTACTATAGTATTAGAGTTATGACTTCACTTGTGTCAGGCTACTTCCTCGGTGCCGCACGTACAGCCGCGCCAAGCCCGACAGCAGGCAGCGATTACATTAGGGTTTCGGGGGGTTATAAAGGGATAATAGAAAAGAAAATGGAAACTAGAGGGATTATAGGGATTAAATAGGGGTATAACTTATGTGTCCCTGATTTAATGCCCCTCTTGAGGGCCCCGGTACTCACGAATATTTTGAGAGAAACCTGCCTTTTTGTGGGGCTTTTACGTTGCTATAGAACGGCTGTGAAGAAGCACAAGCGGCGCTTGAAATTCTGGCCCAGACACTGGTTGTTATGGGTGAAGCCCAGGCCACCACCAACAGCCACGTTGAAGCCTGTTCTTGATGTTGCACTTTTCTTCAACCCTAGACCACCCAAACCCCAACAAGGAGCCGGCGCGGCGCAGTGAAGACTACTGTCCTTTTAACATAAGATTCTACGCGATTCCGCATTAGCTTGCGGCAGGGCACCAGTTTAAGGTTTGGGGGTTCGGCTTTCGACTTCGCACGACGCCACATCCATCGGGTGACACTATGTGCCACTACTTATTACTCATTTTTGAGGCGTGGGGGTGATTGGATTTAGGACCTAGAGGGGTCAGAGTTTTCATATTCCACGAGGGCGCATTTATGCCGGGAGCGCAATTTCGATGACCCCAATGGTTGGGTGTTTACTTAGCACAAAGGATACCAATCTTGATAGAATGGGTACAGGACATCTTGCACCTAGCAAGGCTACACAGAAGTCCATGTTGGGGTTTCAAAACAATACGGTAGGGGCCCCGTTTTGGGACCTGGAGTGGGAGTCGCGTGGAAGTTTCTGAAGATCATCCCCACGTGACTGATAAGGGGAATATAGGGGAACTGCCATCTCTTGACTTCCAATGATCTCCACATATCCCTAGGCCTCGTAACTATAACTACTATAATGGGTTATGTAGGGATAATGGAAATGAAAATGGAAGCTACTATATTATAATAGGGTATATATTGGGGTCATATTAGGGTTATATTGAGTAGTGTTTTTTGGTCGTTAAACCCAGTAAGATCATATTCCTTATATAAAATACTACACCCCAAACGGAGGATATAATCTTACTCTATATTGGGCACCATAGTATCCCCAAATAAAATACTACTCATATATCCCTCGGCCTTGTAAGGGCATCACTATGCCCAGCACACAATTGAAATATGAATCCCCAGCGTACATGAGATCTAAAAAGCGAAAGGAGAGGAGTCTTCCCTAAACCCTAAGCATAATGTTTAGGTTGAAGCAGCCCTGCCCCGCCTAGCAGCTTGCCATTCTGAATGATGGCAATGAAGCCTCACAAGCTCCATGAGAGCACAGGAAAGAATGCGTCAACAAGCGATACAGTCTACAAACCTTCTTCATGCTGGCAGGGAAATGCATGCTGATCAGACACTGCTTGATCACACGCTGGTCATGAGGATATACAAGGACTATAACGAGGCCATGAGCGACCCCTCAAGGCTTCCCTAGGAATGATATGTGCCTGCGCAGTGCGCGAAGAGGTCCACATCGTTGCTGGGAGGAATGGCCACAGCCACCTTCCATTGGTGTGCAGAGTGTCGAACTAGAAGAATGCGCTGCACTGTAAATTTCGCGGGCTGAGACAAGGGCTTTCTGAAACAAGATCTAGCTGCTGCAGACCAGCGTCCAATTAAAGGCCCTACGGAGTTAAGGTTTTCGGCCCTTAGATTCAGTTTCTGGTACGCGAAAAGAAGTACAAAGTGCTCAAGCAAGAGCACAAACGACTGTAATGCGAACCCTGCTCCCTGTCCTCTTGCTCATAGCTTGTCTCGAAGCAAACCCTCTTGCCCTGCTCTTTGACGAGCATTTCTCGAATCAGGAGGCCGGTTTTAGGGTACAAGGTTTCACCTATCATTCGGTAAGGATCCCAAAAACACAACACGGAGCCAGATTCAAGCCCTCACAAGAATAGGTAAGAACTTGAATTAGCATCATCACTCCACCATGCCTAGAACGATTCACAAAGATTCTCCGTAAAATGACTTTATAAGCTGCACTTCTTGCCTTTAAAACATTTCTAAGCCCTCCAACCCGCAACTTCTTCATACCCTACCGCTACATCGTAAACCTGTAAGCCCTATTTCAAGTGTTTAGTGCAGAATGTCGGGATGGATTCCTGTAGTAGTCCCTACTTGGAGGGTCATGCGGACTTAGTAAGTAGGTTAATAACCCATCTAAGCCGTATAATAACCCAATTATCCCCATAAACCCACTCGCTAAGTCCCCATGACCCTCCAAGTATACCGTCCCCGAAAAGAGTCTCCAGCTCCTACTTCTTTCATTTCCCTTCCAACCACGAGTAAGACAACCCTTCTGTATATAACCCTATATAACCCCTATATAACCCTCTATTACCCCTAAATAATCCTATATACTATAGTAGTTTCCATTTTCTTTTCCATTATCCCTATATAACCCCAATATAACCCTAATACAGCACAAAATAAGCATAGTTTCCATTTCATTTCCCATTTTCTTGTCCCTTTCATTCTCCATTATAGTAGCTTCCATTTTCTTTTCCATTATCCCCTTATTACCCTAATATAAACCCCATATAATCCCTATAGAATCCCTATATAATCCCTGTAGTTTCCATTCTCTTTTCCATTATCCCCTTATTACCCTAATATAAACCCCATACAATCCCTATAGAATCCCTATATAATCCCTGTAGTTTCCATTTTCTTTTCCATTATCCCCAATATAACCTTAAACCCTAAACCCTAAACCTTTTCTTTTCCATTATCCCCTTATTACCTAGCAATCCTCCAATGAAGGCCTTGAACTTCCTGGGCAGGTAAGTCAGTCCGTAGAGCGGCTCCTGGCAGATTACAAGGGCTTACATTGGGATTATATAGGGATATATAGGGATTATATAGGGGTTATAGGGATTGTAGGGATTATATAGGGATAATGGAAACTAAAATGGAAACTAATGTAGAAGCGTGTTTAGATCTTTGTGGTTTGGTTTGCGAAACAGGGTTTCGAGAGTAGGGTTTACGAGTTTAGATGGTTTAGTGATTGAGGCCTTCACGGTTTAGGGTATAGTATATGGGCTTCTTGAGATCATTGGTAGTTGTACATGGAGGCACCAAATAGGAGAGTTCCACATCTATTTGGGGTCATAAAAGGCACCCCAATGTTCCACGGCCCTGATCACAAAAACCCTTCACCCTGCACCCTAAACCGCAAACCCTCCAGCTTTTGGGATCCAACCCTGAATTGACGCATTTAGGGTTTGAGGGAGGAGTCAGGTAAGCAGTAAGGACTTATAGTCCCCCTGAAGTAGCTAGAATATGGTGTATATTTATTGGGGTTATATAGGGACAATGCAAAAGAAAATGGAAGCTACGGTTTAGAATAATATGGAGGCATATGGGGATCTTATTATAATATTCCAAAAACCATATTATATCTACTTACGGGGCACAAAAAGCTTTACCGCCGGAGTCCTCCTCAACCGGCGTGGAACCCATGATCTGGATCTTCTCAGCCATCTCATCGCCTGCGCTCAGACCAGATCGGTTACAAGGCCCCAGCGAAAACAAAAAGCCTGTATTTTGGGCTATAGTCCCCTGAAGTAGATAGAATATGGCTTTGGGTATATCAGAATGAGATCCCCATATACCCCATATTCTATCTACTTAAGGGGGACTATAGGCCCCCAACCAGACATGCTTGGGCAAAAATCCTCTTGGGATAACGCAAGGAAGTCTAGTATCTGTTGGTTGGGTTTACACAAGGGGTCATTATGGGCTTCTGAAGAGTTTAGGGTTTAGGGTTTAGGATCTCCGGGGTCTGATTTTCAGATGCTATGGTGATCTGGGTAGGAAGCCGGCTGAGGCCAGATGCCACGTCAGACGAGTGCGGCACGCATAGGTCATAATCTGATAGGGCAAAAAGAGATAAAACCTGTCGCTGAACATGTTCACTTGGGTTTCCCGAAAAGGTTATAGGATTGAGCGATCTGTCCGCGACCACAACATGGGAGTCCATATAAGACCACTTGAAGGCACAGGAGGCTTTGTGGGCCCCTCTTGAATAGCTTAGGGGAGGCTACTTGCGGCCACTTGCTTGCATCTAATGCTCTACCCAAGTGCTCAAGTGCTCCACCAGGACTTGGCTCCGTCTGGACCCCCCTTTTTCAGAAACCCTGGCGTGTCAAGCGCCTTGCATGAGGAAGATCTCGTGGTAGGCACCAGAACCTGAACCGAAACGACATGGAGACTCTCGACACTGAAAGAACATGTAGGGGCTCATTTGGACTGGATCCCCAAAATGGGAACCAGAACTTCGACTTGATCCACAAGGTTTTGCAAAAACATGTGTCTCTGTTCGGGGTTCCTAGAATGAGCATCTTCTTTGAGGAGTAGGAAGGGGTGACTCCACTTTGCGACATGCCCGTGTGGCATCTGTCGTCTGAAGCCAACCCTTCTCACAAATTCCTAATCCCAACCCACAGCATGGCCTAAACCCTAAAACCCTAAATCCCTTAACCCCTAAACCCACAACTCCTAAATAGCAGTTTCCATCTTACTTTCCATTATCCCAATATAACCCCAATATAGCCCTAACATAACCCCAGTATAACCCCAATATAACCCGAACATAACCCCAACATAACCCCAATAGAACCCCCACGGCATGGCAGAAAAAGTAAGTCGAGCAGCGAGGAAGGCAGTGATCGTGGATGTCATAGGTGTAGTGGAGGATCTCCGCATGGAGCTCCTTGGAGCCTCAATGCTCTGGGGTTTAGGGTTTAGGGTTTTGGGTTTAGGGTTTAGGGTTTAGAGTTTAGGGTTTAGGGTTTAGGGATAACCCCTACAGTAGTTCCCTATATATTCCCCTTTTTAACCCCCTTTAAGGAGTTTAGACTATAGCTGAACCTAGCTGTATAGGGATAACGGAAAAGAAAATAGAAACTACTATATGATAATAGGGTTATATTGGGGTTATATTGGGCTTCAGCACCCCTGAAAACATGCAACAAATCCCTTACCCAGCTTAGGCTTTGGGGTGCAGAGGGGTTTCTTAGAGATTTCAAGGATTATGGGATCTTAAGAGGACACAAAGACTGCCCTAAACCCTAAACCCTAAACAGGACACCTCCAGAGATTGCTTGGTCAACTTTCAACTCGGGTTTCTTCCTCTGCTGATGCTACTTGGGGGGTCAGGGGACTTAGTAAGTGGGTTAATATGGGTATATATAGGGGTCATATAGTAATAATGGAAAAGAAAATGGAAGCTACTGTAGTATTTAGGGTTTAGGGTTTAGGGTCATGGGGACTTAGTAAGTAGGTTAATAATGGGAATAACTGGGCTTACCATATAGGTTATAAGGGTTATGAACCTACTTACTAAGTGCCCATGACCCTTCAAGCAAGAGCCACAGGGCTTACCTGACTGTTAACGGTTTGATTAGAAACCTTAACCGTAAACATGGGTTGGGGGTTAGACTTCCATTTAATTGGGCTTTAAGGGCCTACAAGAGGCCCCTAAGCTCTCGCAGAAGCTGTGATGGCATCCTCCAAGATTCTCGGCGCTAAAACCGAAACATTCGACCCTAAACCCGAAAGCCCCCAACCCACAGGTCAAGACTTCCGCTCTTGCCTACTTGGAGCATCATGAGGACTTAGTAAGTAGGTTAATGACCCCTATAAGCCATATATTAACCCCAGTTATCCCCAATATTAACCCACTTACTAAGTCCCCGGGACCCTCCAAGTAAACTTGCCTATCCTAGTTCAGAAAGCCGTTCGCAAGGCCCACAACCAGCAGCTTTTCGTTTTGGGTTTGGATGGAGGCTAATATGGCCCTCATATGCCCGCATCACTCGCATAACTCTTTGAAGCATAGCTGATGCATAGTTTACCATCAACATATTATAACAACTTTGGGGATGTGCCCTGTTGATATCACGTTGTTGCATGGGTTGTGCGGCTTCTGTATATTGCTGACCTGGTCTGCCAAATCAAAGTATTTCGAAGCTCCCAATCATACAGCTCAAAATTTTCTGAACCTTGAGAGAAAGGCCGCTCAAAAAAGGGACCCCTCCTTGTCGGAAACCCCATGTGAAGGAATGCAACAAGCGGTTCGGGCTAGGCACACACATCCGGGCGGGAGGTGCACAGGACGTTGCGGCACACATCTCCGCAGGCTGCCAAGGTGTCCATGCAGGCCTGCAGGTTTGGTTTTTAGGTATATAGGGGGCCCGAAACCCTAAACCCTGTAGTGTTTTGGGGTTTGGGGTTTAAGGGCTTTGGACTTGTCCAGATTTAGAGTTTAGGGCTTGAACAACCAGAGTAGGTTGGTGTTGTTCTCTGGTGCACTTGTACAATCCATACAATGCATACCAGCGCATTGCGTTTGCAGTTCCCAAGCTAGTCCGTGAACAACCCTATACTCGTCAGTTACATCTTCACTTGCTACTCCCAGCAAAATTCTGAAGGACCCTCTAGGCACTCACCCACGTCATAGTGAAATGCCAAGCTCTGGACCCTGAGGCCTTCACCTAGAAACCCGACACCAAGGCTACCAAACTTCCTAGCTCGCTTGGAACAATCACAATCATAGTATAGACCCGTGATTAATAGACCCCCTCACCTATTGGGACTACAATATAACCCCTATATAACCCCAGTAGACTCCTAATTTTGGGAAAACCCTCATGCGACCCCCGGATCCTCTTTGAGAACTGCCTCGCCCATGCGTAGTTGGGAATTGGGGAAGGAACCCTAAACTCGTTTGGGTTTGGGGTGTAGAATCGGGTTTAGGGTGTAGGCTCTACATTACACTCCTTCATGGTAATCCGACCATCCTCTTGCAATCCCACAAATCCCAAGGGTCGCTGAGGGCCACATGCGCTTTCGTCTAAACTCCTAGAATCCCCCTTAATAACCCCTACAATACTTCCCTATATAGTCCTCTATATATCCGCCCTTTAAGGAGCTTAGACCATGGCTCTCCGCATCCTCCCTGTGAACTAATGAGACTTCACACCCATAATGTTCGCAAGTTGAAAGCTCTGCAGCTTGCTCGCAGTCAACTGCGACAGGATTTCGTTTGAGTAAGTACACCTAAGAAACTGTATCTGATTCTCTGCATACTAAAAGAATTCCCAGCTTTGTGCCTTGTTCATGGCTCGCATGGTAGCCTTCACCTTTAGATTTCATGGGGCATTTAGGAGGTGAAGGCATGGTGGGGAGTTTGGAGGGGTGAGGCATGCTGAGCTGAACTGTGAAAAACGCTGATCATAGCAATTCCCTGCAAAGGCCCTCTGAAGAGACGGTTGTCAAACTCCCAAAGGCAGGCGTTCAAGAGGTAGAGGTCTCTTCTTTGAGTCTGTGCGATAAGGAGTAAGGCATGTATTGCTGGTGGTACAGAAGAACCCCCAGTCTTGAGGCACCCAAGAACTTGATGGAAGGAACGGACTGCAATACCATTGTTAGGACCTAGACTGGATACAATCTGCCATGGCTAGTGCACAGCCTCAAGGGCTTTGCAACTAGGACGCACACCCCGCAAAATTGTCCCTCAACTGGGACTGAAAGGGAACCGGGAGGTTCTTAGAGAGTCTTCTTCTCTGTTTGGGGGCAGCCTGGGGATTTGCCTGGAGTAGGGATTCGAATTTAGGGTTTAGGGTTTAGGGTTTTTAGGGTTTCGTAGTTAGGGTATAGGGTTTAGAAGAAATGCGCACGAGCTGTGGCCACTGTGCTTTCTCTGCAAATCCCACATGACCCTCATCTTGCTCAAATGGACCTCTACCTCACAATTTGCGTGCAGCCCCTGCAATGTTACGAGCACATCCGCAGTAAGAACCTTCATAGGAGAATGTCCACAACTGCAGGAACACTGCTATTTACAGCATACGAGGGTAGGAGCGAATACATGACGGAACCCACAAAAACGTGCATCACGACCGCATCCCCAAGAAGTGAATCCAATAACGTCCAGACCGACCACATCCACGACCGCGAAAACAATCTACAGCAGACTCCATTGATGTGGGCAATTGGCGCGGGCAAACAGGGGGCGAGGGACGAATTTCTGGGGTTCAGGAATTCAGGCGCACACCGGGGCTTTCACGTCAACAATCGGGCAAGGACTTACCCTTCTGCCCACGTGTAGGGATTGAGTGTAAGAGCTGGGTCCAACCTCATCTCGACCTCACGGACCTCGCACAACCGACCCCCAGTCCGTTACTCAAGTGCTAGCTTAAAGTTACTGGTGTTTAGTAGGGAATGAAGAAACGGAAGATCGAGAATTTTCATATATGGACGATTATAGGGATCCATGTCTCCATGTCTGCTGACGACCTGCAACAGAGCTATCACACAGCTCCAGGCCCAAGCGCATCACCTTCCACGCGATAGTTGCTCAAATGCACAAACAACAAGCAGGAGTCCGATTAAGATTATCATCCCATGGGAGTGAATAAAGGTACCACATCAGCGGGTATCAACTGGGATCCTATAAGGATACACTCCCGGAAACTAACATGGAAACCCAAAAAGGGCCCTATAAAGACTACAGTCCTTCTAAAAGGGTACTATATGGATTTCCATGTTAGTTTGGGGGAGTGTAGTTAGAGGGGTCATCTCCCCCACTCCCCTTCACCTGAAATACGGCTGGGGATCCTCGGGGTTCAGACCCACCATGCTGCAGGATCAAGTTGCAATATCCAATTCCTGGGGGGCCCAAGAGGGAAATCTCTATTTCTGAAGATCTCAACTCCTTTGGAGTTTGGAGTGTCAGGTTTGGAGCCCCTGTAAGGTTTGGGCTTGGGGTCCCTACTTGGAGGGGCATGGGGACTTAGTAAGTGGGTTAATAATGGGGATACTTGGGGTTATTATATGGTTTATAGGCTTAATGAACCTACTTACTAAGTCCCCCTGACCCTAAACCCTAAACCCCAAATACTATAGCAGCTTCTATTTTCTTTTCCATTATTACTATATAACCCCTAAATATACCCAATATAACCCTATAATATGGTGGACTAAGTCCCCATGACCCTCCAAGTAAGCGCAAAACCGTCTGGGGGTACAAGGTTACAAGGATTGAGCCCACTCTGCCGGGACACGTTGCGCTTCAGGACCCCGTGCACCTGGCAGGTGCAAAGTCCCTTGAAGAACATACAATAGAATAATAACATAAGAGCATAGCAACATAGTAACATAAGAACATAGCAACGTAGTAACATAATAACATAGCAACGTAGTAACTAACTAACTAACTAACTAGCTAACTAACTAACTAACTAACTAACATACATACATACATACATACATACATACATACGCACATACAGACATACATACATGTATGGACATAAATACATAAACATAAATGTGTATATGTATATACGCGTGTCTCACATTCAGGCTTTCTGGCTTGGGTTCAATTTGGGAGCCGAGTCCTTACGGAACGGTAACCCCAACCCAAAAAATCAGGTCTCAATGAAAGCCATATGGGACTCATAGGGTCCTCATTTTGGGGTGGGGTTTGGGGGGACCAAAATCCCTTTTAGTTCTGGCTTTATGACACGAAAGCTTGAACAATTGTATCCCGGAATTGTTTGACAAGGTCTGTCACTGGGATAGGACTGAATCACATGAGCAATTCTTAAAAGGAGGATTTCCTCATGTCTTCCCTCAAAATTACCATGCGCATCTTCAGCAACCCCAAAGGGGACCCATAAGTTTTGAGGAAACCTATAGTCCCCCTTGAGTAGATAGAATATTAGGGATAATGGAAAAGAAAATGGAAAAGAAAATGGAAAAGAAAATGGAAACTACTATTAAGGGTTTAGGATTTATAGTCCCCCTTAAGTAGATAGAATATTGCTTTGGGTGTATTATAATAAGATCCCCATATACCCCATGTTCTATCTACTTAAGGGGACTATAGACCCTGTAGATCTGCCTGCTTGTACATGATCCACATAAGCACAACAAGAAGAAGCAACCTAGCATTTCCCTAATCCCGAAACCCTACATCCGAATGCCAAAGAGCCTTCGGGAGTTTTGGGATGCCTCCGTTTGCCAAGGCCATGTGCACTCACTTCACATGGAGGGTTTAGGGCCATGGGGGCTTAGTCTGCCATATTATAGGGTTATATTGGGTATATTTAGGGGTTATATAGTAATAATGGAAAAGAAAATTGAAGCTACTATAGTATTTGGGGTTTAGGGTTTAGGGTCATGGGGACTTAGTAAGTAGGTTAATAACGCCTATAAGCCATATAATAGCCCCAATGCTCTCCATTGTTCACCGACTTACTAAGTCCACATGACCCTCCAAGCATGATCCATAGAAAGGAAAGGGAATCCTTCTTGTACTTAAAAGGCTCATGGTTCTTGTTTCTGGACTCTGTAAATCCTACAACGAAGCCCTACCTCATAAATATACGGAAACCCACACTACAAAGAAACCTAAAGGATCCCTAACGTTGATCTGGAGCGATTCAGTTGATACTAAAAACCCTGCAAGACCGTAGCATACTAGAATGCCAAGGTTTCCAAGATGTAAGGTACGTAGGGTCCTGCAGAACTGACACCCTTGGCAGTCATGGCGCCTGCCAGGTCTGGCGCGTGGTGATTTTCAACGTGCCGTTGGCAAAGTTCTGGCAGATGTCCTTAGAAGTTTTAGGGTCAACGGCCGTGCTTTTGCAAGAATTCGGCAACAAATTTGTTTCGCCCAGGGCGTTCCCACTGTCACCCGCATACCCGCAGGGTGAATGACAGCTGCACAACCATGCGCAACCTTGCCTGCATAGGAAGAACTCTTGACGCCCTAAACCCTGAACAACCGATAAACCCCAAACTCTAAACCCCTGAGCCCATGAAAGAAGCTCTAGCAGTCAAGGCTTGCAAACAACAACATTTCTGGGCTCTAAAAAAAAGTACTAAAAATTTGACTGCGATCCAAGATAGTATCGTTGCAGAAGCGTTGAGAAGTCCCCAGTGAAGGCTGTTATATAGGGATAATGGAAAAGAAAACGGAAACTACTATAATAGGGTATATATTGGGTATATATGGTAAGATTCAACAGCTCCAGAGCCCGACTGTGAGAATCCACATGAATCTCAAATGTGCGAGCAGGGCACATCCATGGCAATCCACTGCTCTGCGGTGCAGAAGCCACCCGGAAGTCGCACACCTGGATGATGACTAAGGTTTAGTGTTGATGGTTGAGCGTTCAGCGTCTAGCAACAAGCCAAGGAGAAAGGGAGAGTGAGCGAGCAGGCGAGCGGCAGGAAGTGCAACAAGTGCATTCGGGGAGCAAAAGGATGAAGCAATGCATCCAGCATCCCAAGATTTTCCGTCTAAACAATCTTCATAACAGAGCCGCAATCTACATACGAATCTGACCCTTGAGATTCTTTATCAATCCCTCTGTCCAAACGCACTCCTGGTTGGCCTTGGTCTACAAGTAACGCAGGCGTTATGGGACCTGAAAGGGTAGGGTTTGGGTACTGCCCCCACCCAGTAACAGTCTATATTAGGGGTCCTATTAAGGGCTATATATAACCATATATAAAATGTTATCCAACTGTTACTGAGGGGGGCAGTACCCAAGGTAGGGTTCTTAGTTGAGGTGTCAAGGCCTTGGTCTTTCAGGTTTCGGATAAACCTCATCATGGGACAACCACATGAATGAAATCCTGCAGTCAAAGCTGGTCCTTTTCGGTGCAACCCAGGCGCGGATCATGAAGCTGAACGCCTTAACTTGAACACACCAGTAAGCAGATGCCTTGAGTTTCTCTTGTGACTCTTCTTATGCTTGTCATGATCACTTAGGTGGACCCCCCAGCCAGTAATAGTGACTATAGGGGATAATAGGGATTATATTAGGGTCCTCTTATATTCCTGTTATACCACCATTACAGGGTGGGGGGGGTCTAAATGATCACTAATAAGTAATGGTAATCGTCATCTGGTACTAGTAGGTGAGGCTGGTGCGGCAAAGACGTAAAGCGCCAGTAAGCGGGCCACGCATGCAATAATGCAGAAAGAGCATCCATCATGTAAGGCGCTACTAAGAGGACCACGTAAAACCAAGCGAGCAACACTTCTCATGTGCGACTGGTGCAGTGGACAGACCAAGAATGGACACTTGATGGAGCATTTTTTATGTTAAAGGGCCAGAACAGGACCACTTATGTCATACTATGGCAGGAGCATCCACCATATACAAGGACGATACACAGGAACCACCTATGTCACAAGCTGCAAAGGGTTCCAAGAATGCTCGGCTAGCTACGAAGCTGGAAACACTCTGCCCCAACAGTTGCAGAGTTTTTGCTGGAAATCGAGAGCTTGAGTTTGCGCTCCCAGCAGGACTTGCAGCACACACGCCTTGCTTACATCGTTGAGCGGGATGTTGCAGCAGGCAACGCGGCACCAATGTTCAGTCTTTAAGTTCTGTAAACATAGGACAACGCTCAGGACGAGTGCCAGAAGTGGGCAGTGGTCAAAAATAGTGTCAAATTTCCGCAAGTCAACGTAGCAGCTAGATTAGGCGCCGCATCATGAAGGGTGCCAAACATGCAAAGTTCGTGGTCGCGATTCCACATGCTGGTAACAAGGCAAAAGCACTTAGAACCGTCATGGGGTGTCTTCACCAAGTAACAAGGTGTATGCAAAGAAAGCATGCTGCTCTGAAAATTTGCTAACAGACTGCAAGGCATCGTAAACGACTGAACACTAAGCGTAAGCAGAATGGTCACGATAATGATGAGACTGGGAATGACAAGTTTTGCTATTACGGTTCTTCTCACTTTTTCGATGACGTGTCCTTGTGAGGCGAGGGCTGTAGAGCGGATCTACCTGGTGCTCAGAAGAGAAGGAGGGGATGGATCAGCAGAGTAGGCCCCACAACAGAACCTATGGCTGCAACCCATGCCCCGGTTCCTACCCTACCCAACTCCACCCTCCCCTGCCCTACCCTACCCCTCGCTGAGTAGCAGGAAGGAGTTGCCCCGAGACCCGACAGCTGTAGAATCCCACCTCTCAAGATGAAATCGCAGGTTTCACCCATGGAACTTGGGCTGTTGAAGTCGAGTACAAATGTGGGCTATTAGACCCTAAAATTCCCTATTAGGACCCTATTGTGGGTAGATTAAGGGACCCTTAAGGTCTAATAGCCCATAGTGGTACCTTTCCTTGCATCCCTTCATGCTCTGGCTTCAACCAGATGAATTATGAATGAGACTCGGATCCTGGAAGCCAAGGATAGAATATCACAAAGAGGCACCTACCTACTGCAAGGACCAATTTTTGACCAAGTGGCATTCTCGACACCCATCTTCTGCCTCTCTTCACGAAGATCACGATCATCCTGCAGCAAGCAATGTATAAACTAAGACCCAAGGATGCTGTGTAGTAGCCTCTGAAAAATTATGGGTGTCCAGCTCCTCTACTCTTTGTTACAAAAACCCCCAACATGGGACGGTTTGGCAGGTCAATGGAGGATTTAGGGCTTAGCCTTGAGGATTTCGGGTTTCCAAGCACTCGAACGCCTTTCTGGGAGATCCTTGACATATAGCCCCCCTTACGTAGATAGAATATGGCCTTGGGTATGCTATAATAAGATCCCCATCTACCCCATATTCGATCTACTTAAGGGGGACTATAATGGTTGTTGCATTTCGGGGTCTACAAGAGGAGCCCTTGAGCAGGCTACGGTGAGATTACGAAAGCTCCGTAAGCAAAGGAGAGCTTTCAGAATCAGTGCATGGATCTCAGATGCACGCACAAAGAGTCCCAGAGTCTCTAAGCTACCTCAAAAACTCAAGCCACGGGGCTCAAGATGCGATCTAACTTAGGTGGACCCCCCAGCCAGTAATAGTGACTATAGGGGATAATAGGGATTATATTAGGGTCCTCTTATATTCCTATTATACCACTATTATCAAGATCTAACGCAAGCTCAATTGTTGCAGCCACACCTGGGAGTTCATGCATAGCTGTGGGCAGAACATCGGGTAGGCACAGTTGAAACAGGATTGGGATACGGCAAACTCTACTAGCAACTACCTAGCAGCTCGTACAACTGTCAAACTATGCTCCAGTCACTCCCCGCTCTCCTGCTGGTAGCTGCCGTGGGACTTGATCAGCTTGGTGTCCTGCATAGCACATAGGGATTGTATAGGGATTATATAACGACTCTATATTCATTTTCTAGGGGTTATGTAGGGATAAGGGAAAAGAAAATGGAAACTACTATAGGGTACCACCCCACAATCAAAAATCGTTGATTCATCTCCTGAATGGTCAACTGTAGAGGAGACATGAAGGACATGCTCTCAGCTGACTCAGCAGTGATGACGAAACTCAGACAGGACTCAAGCATGCGTGGCAACTGACTATCAGTGGCTAGACCAAACCTGGCTAAACCTGAATTACCATATTTTTGGGGGAGATCCTAAATCCCAGAACCCTTAACCCTACCTCAACACAACCATCCCTGGGGCCTGGAAGGGAATCTGTCCGGTGGTAATGTCATCCAAGCTCTCCTGTCAAAGGGTGTTTGCTCCATGCTACAAGAGCCGCACTTGACGAATTGTGCCAGTCCATACTTGAAAGTTCATGCAGAGCTACGTAACGTGGGCTAGAAGTAGGACAACAAGAAGCACAGCAATATTCGGAGGTACCCCTGCATCAACTTCACAAAGAACAGGAGTATGTGAGGGCGGCGTTTAGGCATGAGGGTTCGGACTCACGGCTTCGTGTGCCTAGCGCGTGGGGAATAATGGCCCTTCTCATAGACAACCACGGCAGTAATTGCCACACAGCATACGCACGATGACGATTATGGCAGCAGCAAGCGCAATCATCATATTCATGGTAGAAAATCGAGGCAAGAGCGATAGATGGCTGACGTGAAAAATGAGCGCCCTGCTTATCATAATTATGTCAGGTCCCATAAACTGCAAGCAGATCTGAACAAGGAATCCAGAAGCTTGCAAAACCCCACATGCGCAACCGAACAGGGTGAAGGCCTTCATGCTGCCTCGCAGCTGCTTAGTCTCCACCTGGTAGGAAGTACCCGTTTTCTGGCTTCACATGCATTTGAGGGGCCCGAAGGGTTTAGGGCTAGCGGTTCAGGGTAATTTTTGTTGGCGGAATTCGGGGCTTGGCGTTGGACTGGGCTTTTGACTTGGTTTTCGGATTTGTCCGGAACTCAGAAAGATCATCCCGCACTCGAAAGGTCCGAGGTCACACTTGTCCATCAATTCAAAAAGCATCGCAACTGAAAGGCGGGCTGCACCTGAAAGCTTGCTGGTAGCTAAGAGTCCGACAGCAAGACATCCCTATACACCGTGCATGTGAAGGCCAAATGGACAATGGATCACCACTACAGGCAGTGAGCAGTGAAATGTCCAATCAACAAACATGCGAATACATACAGACTGATGCATAAACAAACCTGTAAGCATCGCAAACCATAACTGCAATGACAAATGCCGGCCTCAACATCACCACATGCTGTACTGCAATGAAAGGCCAAGCATTACAAAGAATGACATTTTGGGCTTCGAACATGCGACCTGATGGCATCCAACACATGGACTCAGGATTCCACTCTAAAATACCACCAGTGCGAGCCAGAATGAACCAGACAAACTGCAGCAGCATCATAATCGACACCTAAACCAAAACCCTAAACCCTACAAAACCCTAAACCCTGAACCCTAAAGCCCTAAACGCTAGACCCCAAAACCCTAAGCCCTGCCTCCCTAAACCCCTAAACCTCTAGTAACCCCAGGCTCTGCCCCCCAAGCCTTTGGATGCTTGGGAGCTCTGAAACTACGTAGGCTAGTGATGTGGTTATAGGGTGGGCTAATGAGTCTACCTACAAAATCCCCCAAGGGCTCACATCTGAATTCTTCCATCGGCTTACTGGTGGTCAGTGCGGAGAAGGAATGAATGGCACGTAGGAATGATGGAGCTACTATCGGGATCCATGCCTCTATACCCGACTAACATTACAGTGCTTTTGGGTGCCTTGATCTGCTCGTCGGTCTTGACCGGGCCATCATCGCCACCACCCGCAGCATCGGCCTTCTGTGTTCGCAGGCTTGCTGCGCGACAGAAAGAATTGCAATAGTTGTAGTGGTGGCAGTGGCAGCATCAGCGGCAGTTGCAATAGCAGTTGCGTTAGCACAAGTAGCCGCGGCGCAGGAGTAATAGCAGTAGTCGTGTAAGAAGAGGAGGAGAGAGTGGAAGGAGAAATCAGAATGGCAATGGCAATCATGGTACTTTCTCAGTCAGCATGACCATCGCCACAGTCAATTCTCCAGTGCAGTGGGGCGGGGTGACTCTACGCAGGGCTATTACTGTTGCAAGAGTGTGTGTATATATATATATACATAAGTATATATTTGGAAGGGCTGATTAGAGAGATCCACTCCCGCGCTCCCTTTACGCACCAGTAAGTCAAGAGTAGTCAAGGAGCCCACAGATGGGGAGTGCAAATGAACACCTGCTGCCCACCTTTTTAGGCTCTGAGCTGGTCCTTCGCTTAACTAAGCACCGAACTGAAGCAATAATCCGCTGATGAGAAGTCACAACCCCTCACATTCCCTAAGGGTCCAAGGACCCAAATAACAGGGCTTTAGGGCCCAAATACTATTATGAATGCTATCAGGGCTCTAAACTCTGTTATCAATTTTGCAAGGCCTTGTCGACCCCAAGGCGGGAAAAGAGCTGGCCCTTCCACTCGGCAAAGCCAGTGTGATACTGGTCGGTGTCCTGCTTAACGCGCTTGGAAGTTCGTGCGTAGTTAAGTGTAGTTTAAATAAATGGCTTTAAGTACCAGTACAAAACATCAGTATAACTAACTCTGTTCTAGAAGTGCCCCCGTCTTCGGAACTTCGTTCCAATTCCTATTGAGGCAACAGGACAATTTCTGCTTTGATCTTGCGGCAGCTAGATGAAACCCTGCTGATTGACCAGAAAACTCTACAGGGTATCCATTCAGAACTACAGCCTGTCTGCTCTACCGTTATCAGGGCGCAACCTTGAAATTTAAGCCGCATTTTTTGAGCTGTTGTCCAAACTCCTGGTATCCCCTTAATAACCCCTATAGTAGTCCCCTATAGTAGTGCCCTGTATAATCCCCTATACAGCTCCCTTTAAGGAGTTGAGACTATAGCTCGTTTGGCAGGATTGTTAGGCAATGTCGCATGCTCAAGTAGAGCAAGCAGCCACAGACCAACAGGAGCAGGATTAATCCCTCCCCTTTCTGATAACCTCCTTCCCACCCCTGCCCTTATAATCAATATTCCCAAGCGAATGATATTGGTAATTACCCTTATAGTACCAAAAGGTGCAGTGGAGGAATGCGCATTATTTCAAGGGTTGGGGGGATTGATTGTCAGGGAAAAAGGATTGCATGCAATTCTGTTGCAAGCCTGCGAGGCCGAACCCTTATGACGGCAAGACAGGGCGAATACATTCTGAGGCTGTCACGAACCCCACCCCCAAACCCCAGTAGTGCTGGAGCCTAGATACAGAATTCGAATCGGTTGTCGGGCTAGAGTATGCTGCCCTTACATACGAATTGTGAGGGGCTGATTCTTGATCAATTCAGGCTTCTACACTATGCAGCTAACCCCTACAACTCTAAATGGTTAAACCCCCAATCTCTAGACTCTCCCCAAGCCCCGCAGGATCCAGCAGCATGATCAACTTTGGCGCTGAAAGAAGTTGAGCCCAAGCCCTTTACGGATAAAAAAATCAAACCTGCAATTCGCCCAGGTGAGCCCTGGACTGGATTTGTAGTATATCCCTTAATAGGGTTTAGGGGTTTAGGGTTTAGGGTTTAGGGAATACTGTTGATGGATGAAATCTTGCACCACCTAGGGGCCCTAAACTACTGTAATCCTTAGCACTTTAGGGACTTCAGGTGGTGCAAGATTTCCTCCACCAACAGTAGGTCCCCCCCAAAACCCTCTATAGGTCCCCCCCAACCTAAATTCAGTCCATAGCTCATGTAGTACCTGAATGGATGCAGCAATCAATAGCTCGCAGATGAAGATCCGGAAAAATCCTGGTACTGCAGGAGCCTACATAATTTTACCAATATTTGGTCCATTTGAGGTACCATATACTATACTTATACAAGGAATATGGAACCATAATATTGGTAATTATTTAGGCCCCTATATTGGAGTGCCTCTTGTATCCTCCATACAACCTCCAGGGATCTATGTCTGTAGATGGCAGGACCTAAAGAATTGACTCCTTTTGGAGGTCTCTACTCGAGTCCTGGTCGTCTCCGAAGCCCGTAGGCATCATGCGCTGAGCCCCCATCTTCCTCGGGACATTTGGGGGTTTCCCAAATCTAGGAGTACTCTTTTTGAGGGTCCCCATAGTGAGGATTAGCATTTTGGGGTCTATATTCGGGCCCTTGTTTCGGGAAATTACCATTTGGAGCGTAAGGGGTTTAGAGTTAAGGGCCGTCGGGCTAGCGTTTAACGCCTAGGATTTGAGGCAATTAAAAAGCAATCATAAGTCCACACAGAGCTACCCATGAAAAAGCCGAGGTTCAAGTTGTGCAATATGTTGTTCCCAGGGTTTCAGGCATCGTCTCTGTATAACCCCTTTTGTATTTCTTCCTGCAAGGACCCGGAGGGTTTTCAGTCCTCGGGGCCCAGCCATAAGAACCTTCTTAGACAGGGATACGCTGAGGTATCTGCAATGTGCTGCAATAGGAAGAGCCTCAATGATGGACATTCCCATATCCCGATCCGCCAGTCGCAAATTCAGGCCTGGGTCCTAACATCCTTTATAAAATCTACCCCAATATGAAACCTGAAAAGTGGCGCGGGCCTGCTTGGACTTCCAAATTTGTTTGGGGAAGCATAGTCCAGCTAGTTTCTATTACCTTCAAATGGGGAGCATTCTAAACAAGTGGCCATCTGGTGTAAAGTCAGGTGAGCCCCACCCCTCATCCCTCTCATCCTGAACCGCTGGATGCATCTTGTCCTGCCTTGAGACACCAAGTTGAAGAGCATACTTAAAATGCAGGCACCCTACCCTGAAGCCGCAAACCATTCCCTAAGAAACCTCAAGCCCCCTGAGGCCAAAATCCCCAAGCCCTAGACCTCAAAACCGCAATAACTAAACCCCATCCTACTCACCCTAAAGCCACAAACCCCTTTGACCCACCCCAAAACCCTAAATCTCACGACTCAGCTGAGCTGCTCCAGCATGTCGTCCAAGTCACGCGCTGGCTTTGCAAAGTTGAACTTCGACTCCTCCATGAGCAGATGCTTACAAGGGCAGTTTGGGGTCTAGGGTCTGGAGGAAATTTTCCTTGGGGGTTTGAGGGTTTAAGAGTTCGAGGTTCAGGTGTTAAGGGGTTCAGGGCTTAGAGATGTTTAGCGGTTGGGGTTCCAGTTTCTAGGCTAGAGGTTCAAATTGAGATATGGATCAGAAGCATGAAAAATGATCGACAAGTTTGTAGCTATGCTTCCACCCGACAGGAGAAAAAGTTCAGAAGGTGCAGACCTCTACTCGAAACAACGGGTGCCATACCATTCGCAAGGTTTGCATGCTGTGTTCTGTGTAGGAGCCAAATCTATTCCGCAAGCATCATGTCCAGAGTGTGAGGATCCCACGACAAGGGCCGTCATTTACACTCTCTCTAGCTAACATGGAAACCCCTATAGTCCCTTTTAGAAGGATTGTAGTCTTTATAGGGCCCTTTTTAGGTTTCCATGTTAGTTTCCGAGAGTGGAATCACGTCTTGGCACATAGTCGATCTTGTTTGTCAATGTTTGGAGGCTTGGGTTTGGGGGCGAAGGAGCTAATCTGCAGACAAATACAGTTGCAAGTACGATAAGACGGCTGACTTACTCATCACTACCCTAAGTACCTCAATACAGTAAGTATAGTGTTCCTGCCAGTAACCCCACTTGTCACTACCCAAACTCTCCCCAATACCTACAAGCCTCCCTTGGTTTGAAATTGCAAGACTCTTCTTCACTTCCTCGTGTTTACAGGGAATGGAAAAGAAAGTAGGACACAGTACATTATGTGGGTCTTTTGGGTTGGTTAGGCTTAAGGATTTTGGTGATTGCTAGGAAATGGACGAAATGCTTCCTGTAGCAATTTCTGAATGATCTTGTCAGACCCGAAATGGTATGGTGTCTCCCTGTCCTGTTCCACTCACTACAGTAAGTTCAGGATTCCCTGTCGCACCTCCGTGCCCTTGCCCCAGTAGTGCGAATCACCCAGGCCGAAAATGCAGTACTTGAGATCCTCAGCCAGCTGGGCTTCCCGAAGGCCCAAGCCTAGATTAGCTGCAACCTTTGGTGAGCTGCTGGAAACGTGTGCCCTGGAGCGCCCACCGCCCTACCCTCCCATGAGCAAGCAGAGTTTAGAGGCTAGGGTTGTGGGGATAAAGGTTTGATGTAGAATCTAGGGTTTAAGGTAAACATTCACCACAATCCTGCACAAAGGGTCCTGCACAGGAGCCATGATTTTTTGGAAGAGGCTTTACCCCCTTCCCCACACTGCAAAATGTCGCCCCGATCTACAGCGACTCCTGAACCTCAGTACTTTTGGGGGTTCACGACCACTTGCAAGCGCATCAAACAATAGGAAAACCATTTCTGAGAACAGAGCTATTCGACCTTCCTCCAGGCAGACTGCGCAATGTCAACCCAGTTAAAACAGCTCCTCCGAAAGCAGCACGCGCAAAATTGGGGGAAATACCCAAACACCAAATGCCAACCCCCAAAACCCGCCCCAAACCTAAACCCCAAACCCTGTGGACTTTGAGTTAACCAAGCTGAGCCCGCCACGCTCAGTGACAGATCACTTCGCTCCTGCGCTTGTCCAAGCAACAGATCGCACTTTGAAGCACTTGCAGGATGCGGAGATTGGGGTATCGGGATTATAGTCCCCCTCAAGTAGA
>CAJNIZ010042834.1:35367-60520 GCA_905231905.1 Symbiodinium pilosum
AACCCCTAAACCCTAAACCCCGCTTGCTTGTTGTTCTCAGCAACCCTGGGCCTTTGCCGGCAGTGGCCACGCAGAAGACCACCAAAGGCTCGGATGCCAGCGCACCCACGTCAAAGGAATCCATGGTGCCGCAGCGGACGGCCTTTGCCATGACCCCGGCTTCGGGCTCGTGGTTTTAGAGCTTAGGCTTCGTTCGGATTTTGTAACTACTATTTAGGGCTTGAAGGTTAAGACTCGGAGTTTGGGTTGTAGGATTTTATATTGCTATTCATGGCTCGAGGCCGTGAAGGATGAGGCTTGGCACGAAACCGACGAAAACCCTCTGTTATAAACAAATGCACCTTACTAAGTGAGGCTCCTGGCACCGTTTTCGACCCAGCCTACTCATCTTTCTGGGCAGTATGACGTGAACGAGGTTCAAAGAGGTTGCTTTGTTCTTCTATCATCCTGATCTACCCCTCGCGTAATGCATGCATAGCCCTGAACAATGCCTTTACCATTGCCTACATGACCCTTATACAACGTCCCAAGATTTCAAAACAGCGAAACTTGTCGGTAATCCCTGTATGTTTTCTCGATAAGCTATTCAGCATCCCGACGGACATAATATGACTCGTACAGACCTCAAATCAACAATACCAAAACCTCGTGTGGTTGACTCTAAACTCATACACGTTCCTTGTATCACCCCAGAAACCCTACATGTCATATTGCTTGTGGGAACATTTTATATCTTTGTATTATCATTTTCTGGCCCCTACATGATGCATGCAGAGGCTACGCGATCCGCAGATACTGCAGCATGAACATTGCATAAGCCCTATACGGAGAATACGTAGTCCCCTCGTATAGCGATGGAGTCCCTATATTTGCTCAAGCCCTGGGCAGTCAAAATGAGCTTACCCCAGGCCATGTCATTGTATATCCCTTGCATACATTTCTGCAGCCCTTCAACCATGAGAATCCGCATGTCATGTATGGCCTATACTGTTAAAGACGTCAGCCCCATACCCTACCAGTACCTCAGGGTCTCTATGCAAAGCCCTATGCAGCACCTATACTGTATCAACGTAGCCCCTTCATGCCCTCATATAACTGTTGCCGAATTGGACTCTACTGGCCAGATATGACCTGCGTAACGAATCTCAATACAATGGCTTGAACTGACCCTCATAACAGCCCCAAAAAAAATAGTATACTGGCCCTGTGCAATCCACATCTTTGCCTCATGCAAATTCCTAAGCAAGGAATACAAGCCCTGTTTTCTGTACAACCGTTGTATGAACCTGTTTAAGCCCGTGTATCCTGCCAACATAAGCAATCCCTATGTGATCCGAGTATGGAATTTACTTCTATTGCCACCCGTATACAAGCTCCATGGGACAAAGACTATATAGTGCCTGTATGCACGATGTGTACTTCCAACATGGAACAACCCTACGTGATGCTTTCTTCATGCATCTGTATCCGTTCGCTTTTTGCGCATAAAACAACATGTAAAACTTCTGCTTTGATAGACTAGATTAGTTGCTGGGAAGCCTTTACATGTACTTGCTTCAATTAAAAGCATCCAAAATCCTTCATGGCCTACCCTCTCTGCTTCAAAATGGACTCTTGCCAGGATCCCCTAGTAGACTTCACGCTGGGATTCAGGAAGTGCACCTAGGACCTAGGAGCCTTCAAACCAGGGCCTAGAGGTGATTGAAACTCAGTCTCCCAGATTGAGGTTCAAACTCCCCATAATACTACTAACACCAATACTAGTAAGAGTAAGAATAACAACAGTAACAATAACAATAATAGTAAGATTAATAGGAATTGCTGCATTACTTTGATTGCTTGAACTTGGACGGCAAAGCAAGAATCTTGTTGCTTTTAGTAGCCTGACCTTTGCAACAGCCAGGAATCCAGGACCCTGGATTCATCCGGCAATATGACAAAATATAACAATGAAACGCACTACCGACCAACAAGTTTTGAGTAGATGTCTCCAATGGATGGAAGGTCAGGAGTGGACAAACAAGATCCATTTGTAGGGAAAGAGGGCCTGGGGAGCACGAAAGCCCACGAAGCCTCTGAACGCGCTTAGAGCCTTCAATGCCACAGTAACCTCCGACCCCTGTGCAATCAGGACCCCAGCAAAGATCCTAAACCTGTAAACCTTAAACCCTTAAAACCCCACCTTAGACCTCTGAACCCCTAGACCCTAAACCTCTTAACCCTGCCTAGAGTAACACATACCTGTCAAAAAGGGCTTTGTACCCACAATCTAGGTGCCTCTACCCTTTGTGTAAGCCTAGCAGGCAACCCTAAACCCACGCACACCAATGGCCAGGTTACGCTGCTGACAAAGCCGCCATTGCGGCACTGGCGCCTCAGAGCAAAAGCAACATCGGGAAGATTTCTCGAGATGAAAGACTCTTCGAGACCATCTAAAGTTTAAAGCAATAGCCCTGTCGGCTCTTCTATGCCTAACAGATCTGCTGTGGGTCTTCACGCCCTTGGTCCCCTCAACTCTCGTCCGCACGTTTGTTCCTTAGTCGGTTTGGTGTATTCTGCCCTCCTCCTTCTGACTTGTGATCTCCAAGCTTCCCTTCCTTGACTTTTCCTTTTCAGCTTCTTCCAGGCCTCCTCCTCCACCCATTTAAGATTTGCATTCCCAGCGTTCGTTGCGGCTGGCGGTTCTGGTAGGCTTCGTGTAGTTTGAAAGGACGTCACTGTTGCAGCCCGCTGCTGGCAAGAGCACAAGCCTGCTGTGAGGTGTTTGGAGCTTCGTAGCCAGCATAAACGACATGCAATCTACAAACAGTGGTGCTTCTGCTTCTGAGACAGTAGACCTGCCTCCCGTGCCTGCCAGCCAAACCCTCCGAATTTGAGAAGGCCAAGTGGCGCCACAGCCTTGGCGCACTCTTCAGCATGGCCAGTGTCGGAGGAGTAGAGGATCGTCACCTCGACACATTTGGATATTGGGGCCACAGGGCTGAATGCCTGGAATAGCACTTTCGGGCCCCCTACACTACAGTTGAACCAATGACTCAAGCCTGGACTCTACACAAAGAGCAAAGCTGGTCCAGAAATTTTGGAGGAATGCGGATCCTCAGGAAGCTGTAGTTGCCGCGGAATTTACTTGGGCATGTAAGGGCCCTAGGAAACATACAGGGTCCCTGGTAGGGGTTAGATAGAGGTTGTCTTGATACGTCCTTACTAAACACTCTGCATGACCCACAGTAGGCAAAACATTGGGAATTAAACCCTAAACCCTAAACCCAATATAATCCTAAATCAAGTAATCTAACATCATAAGGTCATGCATGGTTTTGTGTTGCCTCCTGGGGCTGATGTATACCAGGTTAGGGTTTAGGGTTTAGGGTAATGGAAAATCCTGCATGACCTTTTGGCAAATCTGGATTTCAACAGTAGGTGATGTAATGCAAGCTTTCCCTCATCCACCGCTTGAAAGCTTGCATGACCAGCCTGTGACCCCTGTCTGCACATTGGCCTTTCTCAAAATACCCCTTTCTCCCTGTTACGGACATCTTATATCTGATAGTCCCCATATTCTGGGGTGCCTGAGGGTACCCTAATTGTCAAATGCATGTCATCCGAGGCCACAACAGGACGATCAAGCGTCGTCTAAGGCTGGAAAGAAAAATCCTGGATACGTTACATAAGCCCTGAACTTGATCTTAGATTCTGGACCCTACTAGATCCACGAATGCCTCAGCGAATGTCATATCTGGCAGAAGCTACATACCTGGCATACACGATGCAACGCTTAGTACATGCTCTCCAAGCAGCCCTATGTACACAAACATACAAACATACATACATACATACATACATACATACATACTTACATACTTACATACATACTTACTTACTTGCTTACTTACTTACTTACTTACATATGTGTGTGTAGACAAGGAATTGTGCAATGTCTCATTCTTGCCCATTTGGGGAATGTCTCGAACTTAGGCATAGACCATCCATCAAGGGAACCGTGTAAGCCGCCCATACTCCCTGTATAATTATAGAACCCAGGCTCCCTGCTGAAAGCTCCATATCTCATAGTATTCAGAATAGTAATAGCAATAGTAATAGTAATAGTAATAGCAACAGTAATAGTAGTTCACAAGCCAGGCAAAAACTTGGCCCTGCGCAGTCTTGGAGGCGGCGGCAAGGCCTGAACAACCATGAACGTGGAAGAGTCATGGAGGGCTCAGCCACATGGCTACGGGCTTGCCCCTATAGTACCCCGGATCTTATCATAATATACCCAAAGCCATATTCTATCTATTTTAGCAGAACTATAAACCTAGACCCCAGGTTTTGTAGGGTTTGTTCAGGGTTTGAGGCTAAGCGCAGAGAGGCTCAGAGCCAGGCTGGAAACTGACAAAATGGCGGTCACTTAGCCGTAAACTCTTTTTTTTGCAAATGGTTTACGTTTTCCGCGTTCACGGTAATTCTTAACATGAAGCCTACATGACGCCTAGAGGGCGTTCCTGGGATCCGCTCATAACTCCTCTGTAACCAGAGGGTCCCCTGACTTGTCGGTATACTCGCCCAAGTACTAGGAAACTGAGACACTTACACTACAACAACTCTAGGACCACCTTGCGCATCCCAGCCCCGAAACCCTGAAACCAGCCTTCTAAGGCAACTCTCAGCGTATGGAGGCCAATCCCAACAACAACTGATTGGTTGAACCTAGTAAGAAAATATTCCGAAATACTATACCCAAAAGGAAGATATAATCTTACTCTATATTGGGTACCATAGTATCCTCAAATAAAATACTACGCAAATGTTAAAATGAGACCCACACGAACTTTGCCTTGAGTTGCCAGGGCTTGCTTCACCTTCTAAGTCCTGATCCATCAATCCTAAACCTTCAATCTGAATGTGTCAAAACCCCAGGTCCTAAAGTCCCGAGAAATACCTTGCAAATAATGTGGCAAGGTAAGGAATCATAAGCAGAAAGCGCCACCAGGAATATGTTCGCAAGGTTAGGGTCTAGCGGAACCTGGATAGGCACTGATGCATCCTTATACAAATCCCACGGACTTCTATGCCTGTGTTATCCAAATGGAGAGCGCTAGCCTCGAATTCACAAGGCGCCATTCAACAGTTAAGCCCCAAATATGCCCAACCATATGAGCCATAGTCTAGACTCCCAGTATCCCCGTTAATAACCCCTCTACTAATCCCCTATGTACTCCCCCATATAAGCCCCCTTTAAGGAGTTTAGATCCTAAACCCTAAACCCCTGAAACCCTAAACCCTATATAGTCCCTTATATAACCCCCCTTCCCTTATATAACCCCCCTTTCAGGACTTTAGACTACAGCTCATAATGCCACATCAAACCCTTGCCACGTGCCGCCTTCGCTGAGAGCAGCGGCATCGCCACCGTCCGCGGCTGTGGCCGAAGGCAGGGACCTCAAGCTTTTGCATAGTAACTGTAAGAGTAAGAGTAGTAGTAATGGTAATAGTAATAGCAATATTAATGGGTACAATAATAGTAATAACAATATGAATAGCAACAGTACTAGTAATAGTAATAGCAACAGTAATAGTAATGACAAAAAGAATGGTGGTAATAAAAATGAAAGTGAGCAGTTTCGGACTGAAGGATCTTTCAGGGCTTAGGCTTTTCGGCGAGCCTTTCTTTGACCCATACAGGCCGAGCCAGCATCAGAAACAGCTGGCTAGAGAATTCTGTTTGTGATTCAGCTCCGCTGGTTGCCCGACAAAGGCCTCTGTGACTACCTTTTTGTGACTACGTACCTTTTGTTTGCGTAGTCAAAGTATGCCTTCGAGGTTCACATCTTTCCGCCCCACTCGGAGGTTGACACCAAACCGTAAACTCTGACTTCAAAACCCTAAAACCTAGCCCTAAACATGTTACACCCTAAACCTTAAGTCTGTTTGAGACGTTTGTTGGGGGGTGTCTGGTTTAGAGTTTCGGGTTTTGGTTTACTCACGTCTTCCCTAGAATTCCCAGGACTCGAATAATGGGGGTTAAGGGCCCAAACACCATTCAGGATATAGCATTTGGGCAGTAGAACCCCACTACTTGAGTCCTTGGACCCTTAGGGTTTGATTTTGCATTGCAAGGCTGTGCAGGAATTGCGCGGGGCTTCTTAGGACACCTGGTCCATCTACCACGCCTAACTTATAGGGAGCCAGTCAGCTGGCAGCCCTTAAGTTCAGAGTACCTTTGTGGGCACGTGTACGGAAGTCATGGGAATCCCAGGATGTGGTGTGTATCTTGGAGCAGTCCTCAACCCTAAACCCTAAACCCTAAACAGATAGGTCCCAGGCTTCTTCGCAATCAGTGTCAGAAGACTCTCGCGTGAGAGGAAGCCCTGAGCACAAGAGCACTGTTGCTGGTTTTCTTAGGGTTTAGGGTTTAGGGTTTACTGCTGTTAATCATGGGTGTTTCATGTGCAGTGAACAGTTAAAAGCATAATTGCTACTATGAGTGGTGCTAAGATGGCTCCGAGAAGTGCTGGCCTTCTCTGGATGGGGTTTCAATTTCTGCTGCCACAATTTTACCACACCCAAGAGAAGAAAAAGTAAGGTATAAGGATTGAAAGCAAACATGCCGGCCCTGGAACCAAAGCCTAAACACCGCGTCTGGTGGTTGGGAGATTTGGTTTTAAGGCTGAATATTCACAAGAACTGCGGCTAACCTATGTCAGCCGGAGGAATCTCTTAGGTGGATGGCCCAGCTGTGCAACCAATACCAGTTATACCCTGAACTATAAGCGCCATGTAGCGATGTGGTATATACTTCGGCCCCAAAGGGATTCCCATATAACTACTTTAGGGCCCAAGTATATACCATATAGCTACATGGAGCCTTTGGGTGAACCATAAGCGTCAAACCCAAGGACCCACACCCTCAGCACCAAGCTCCAAAAGCCGCCGTGGCTGCACTAGTCCCCTGGCCCCAACAGCTTATCGTCCCCCTTAAGTAGATAGAAACGGGGTTATATTGGGATAACGGAAAAGAAAATGGAAACTATAGGGATTATAGTGGTTGTATAGGGGATATATAGGCGTTATATCGGGATAATGGAAAATAAAATGGAAACTACTATACCGGGGTTCTTCAGGTTTAGGGTTTAGAGTTTAAGTAGATAGAATATGGTTTTGGGTATGTTATGATTAGATCCCCTCGTACCCCATAGCCTATCTACTTAAGGAGGACTATCCATCCCAACTCCTGAACCCTTACATCACCTTAGGCCCCAAACCTAAACCTGACACCTACCCCCAACCCAGACCCTAAACCCTAAACCCAAAATTACCCCAATATAACCCCAATATAACCCTAATATTACCCCAATATAACCCCAATAGACCCCAAACCCGACACCGAAAAGTTCCGCAAGCCTGAATCTCCTGCCGGACGCGACTGCTGTCCGTGGAAAAGGCAGGGAGGCCTGCCAACTGGAGGTTTTGGGGTTTCACTTGTCAGGGGGACGTAGTAAGTAGGTTAATAATGGGGATAAATGGGACTACTATAGGGGTTATAGGGGTTATGAACCTACTTACTATATTACCCTGTATTATCCATATTGGGGTAATATTGGGATAACGGAAAATAGAATGGAAACTACTATAATGGGGTTATATAAGCTGTAGGGTTTAGGGTTCTACACGTTGTGGGGGCTCTCGAGATTTCAGGCATTCAGGATTGGGAGGTGCTTTGGGCTTCGATCGTGAAGAGTTTGTAAGGGTTTGGTTTGGATTCTCCCTGCTTGGAATTTCTAGTGCTACAAATGGGCACTGGGGGCACACCATTCAGGATCTGCGAAGATTATTTCCCTAAACTCGTATATAACTCCCAACATGCTGCAGTGCTCATTCCTTGATGCTTGGACTAGAAAGGCCTTTGAAGTCACTGCATTTGGTAATTTTCCCCAAATTAGGGTACCACAATATACAACCCAAAATACTACAATCCTTATTATGGGGACCCCCAAAATGGTACCCATAGTTTTCATTTTGCCTCCTTGCACATCAACTTGAAATTGTCCTCAGGACGACTACCTCCTGGTCCTTCGTAGGGGAAGGAGGAATGGATCCTTACACTATTCTCTAGAGAATCCCGTATCAGCATCCCTATAACCACTTCCCATTCCCCGATTCCTTACTAACCAGGGCGGTCATGCCTATGAGTTCTCAGAGATGCTAGGGCAACCTCTAGGGAGCAGAATTCACAAAAGGATGAGGGACGTTCTCTTCGCCTGCAACAGTCCCATGCAAGATCCCTTGAAATCCCAAGCCCTCAACTGGTGTCCCACCTTTGTCTTCCTTGCGAGGATCGTACCTCAGCTATCATCTTCAAAAGGGCTGGTCTCAACGATTCTGGCCTGAAGAACAGCTCCCATAACATCTGCAAGGCAGAAAGGCAGGAAAACTTGCCTTGCAGTGCCTCCGTATACTACCAGCACAGAAATCCATGCAATGGTTGCGACAACACATGCTACATGCTCTGCCTGGCTATATGGGGTGCATACCCTACTTGCCCCATCCCCCAAGCATTCAAGTGATCTTGGTGCAGACTAGTTCCTGAAGGACGTCCAGTTCTCATCGCCCTGACGAGGCAGCTGCAAGAGGGGATGAGGAGCAACTTCGTGTGAGAAACCATGCCAAAAAAAAAAAGCATGTCAAGGCCATTGGAGCAGGGGTTGGAGGTCGGCGGCTTGAAGGACTTAGGGTTTCAGGATTTAAGTAGGGCTTTTGGTGCCATGCTCGATGTCTCCAGCAAGCTTACACTCAAGCATCCGTGCCCTGGCGCATAGCTACGCATGCAGATCCTTGCACCTGCAAGCTTCAAGCAGCCGCCATAAAAGTTGTTCATCCCCTAAAACTCCAGAACCATAATAAACCAGAAAAGCCTCAAAATCCCAGAGCCCTACATCCAAAAAGCCAACAATCCCTAAAGCTCATAGAACCCAAAATCTTCAAATCATCTCTGCACCCATAGAAACCCTCAGCCTTGCTTTGAGGGTCACCCTAGACCCAAGACCCTACAACCCTTAGATCTAAACCCTAGGGTTTAGGGTTTAAGGTGTAAGGTTTAGGATTTTGGGTTTAGGATTTAGGGTTTAAGGTTTGGGGTTTAGGGTTGTTCGCTCCTTGATGGTCTCTGCCGGGGCCAGCAACACGAAGGCGGGTCCCTCAGTGTAGCCAGCAGCTTCCTTGAGGCAGTCACCTCTCGGGCGTCACAGGGGTGTGTATGTACATACCCATACCAACTTATACTTGTGTATGTTAGTGGGTAAGCAGTTTAGGGTTTAGGGATTGGGGCCTGTATACTTGCGTATGTTAGTGGGTAAAAAGTTTAGGGTTTAGGGGTTGGGGCTGCTTAAGTTTCAGGAATGAGGCTGGGACTCCAGAAAATACATCCTGAGGGACAATAGGGCTACATGGTAGGCGTAAACCTGCTCGAAGTATCATTTTGAAAACACGATACATACTTGGGGTGATGAATGGAGACCTGAATTTCAGCACCCCTCCATGTGAAAAAAAGAAGGCAGCACAGGTGCGACACTGTCTCCCAGGGTCAAAGCTCTCCGGTTGTTGTGGTGAGCGCTGAACCTGAAACCCTAAACCCATTTTAGGAAACCTTTCTCAAATTTACTGTCCTGCCATAACTGGGGCTTGGGTTTCGGGCTCAGATTCAGTGCGAAGTATTTCCCTGAGCCCACAGTGCCTGCACTCTCCAACTCGCCAGCAGCCACATAAACGCCGCCGTACTCCATGGCACGCAGCACCTCTCCAGTTGGAGTTATAATCCCACTTAAGTGGATAGAATATGGGGTATATGGGGATCTTATTGTAATATACCCAAAGCCATATTCTGTCTACTTAAGGGGGTCTATGGACATCAGGGCTTCAAGACCCTCAATCCGAAGCCCAGGATTTGAGGCCCTACGCCCTGAACGCTGCTTAGGACCCTAATGCAAGCCCAAGACCACCAACCCGGCGGGTTTAGATACACTTTGGGATCTTCACTTCAACCCCTGGGCAACATCAAAGCTCATGGGTGCACATAAGCTATAGTCTAAACTCCTAGTATCCCCCTTAATAGCCCCTATAGTAGCCCCCAATATAATCCCTGTATAACCCCCTTTGATGAGTTTAGACTATAGCTCACATACATCGCATACACCAAGATCCAAGACAGCACTCCAGCAGGCCAAACTGGCAGTTGTACTCATAATTTCTGTGGCCAGGCCCTGAACGTGAACCCTTAACCTCAACCCGAACCCTGAGCCCTAAAGCTTAAGCCCTACTCCGCAAACGCAAAATTGTGCGCCTCAAGCTGGGAGACAGGCTTTTGCGTGGCCACCAGGAGCACAGCCAACTGCTTCGAACCCTGTTGGAGAGCAGTCTGCACCTTGAACTGCCGCTTGGACTTGGTACTGCATAGCAGTAGCATTTGCTTGTTGCAGCAATAGAAGGCACTAGCAGAAGAATGAGGAATAGATGCGGTTGTTGTTTCCGCTTCCTGCAGCTGCAGCTTTTTCTCTGTAATTCCAGTCCTGGCTTTTGAACTTGCAAGGGAGCGGAAAAACCCTCAATGAGACGATCCCCAAACTAACATCAGTCACCACTCAATCGTTAACAGCATGGTTTGATTCTGAGATTCCAGGACCAAAACTCGAGCAAACTCCCAGAAGAATGTGGTTTTGACTCCAAGCCTGTGTCCAGAGGTATCAGATCCAGGGACTTTGGGAGGGACCCCTTACTAGGGACCCTCACTCCCATTGCCATATACTCCCCTAATATGGTCATTATATAGCCCCTATATTCGTAGGTAGCTCCCATATGAGCCTCCATAAGCTTCAAGGGTCCCTATCAAGGGTCCGATGTCCTTAGATCAGAAACCTCAGTTCCGTCGAAAAAGGCATAATCTTGCCCATTGTTCGGCAGAGTATAGGATCATGCATTTGAGAGCCTGGGCATTGGAAGCTGAATGGCTGTGCCACAAGGAGTTTTCCACATACGGGTCCCTGCAAACTCCAACACCTGATAACCATCACCCTAGAAGTCCGAAAGAGAACTCATAAGTGTGAAAATCCAATCAACCTTGCATATGCACTTAGGAGCTGGAAACCCTCGGAACGGAACCCCGTGATGGTCTGATACAGTTGATCAAGGACATCTTGCACCAGTTCGACCTGAAAACTCCTCCAGTTCCTCAGGTATTTGGTAGTATATTGCGAGGTGCATCCTTAACCTGAACTCTAAACGTTAGATCTAGACTTTAGACCCTAAACTATACGCCCTTGAAACCCTCAACACGAATCCCCCAAAAGCAGCCAACTTGTACCCTGTAAACCCTAATATAATCCCTAGAAAACCCCTACTTGGAGGGTCAGGGGGACTTAGTCAGTAGGTTAATAACCCCCATAAGCCTTACAGTAACCAAGCTTATACCCATTATGAACCTACTTACTAAGTCCCCCTGACCCTCCAAGTATATCACCCTTGCACTCACTATATCATACCATTGATGGAGGAAATCTTGCACCACCTTAAGTCCCTAAAGCCCTAGGAATTACACTAGTTTGGGTCCCCTAGGTGGTGCAAGATTTCATCCATCAACCCTAAACCCTACACCCTAAACCCTTAACCGCCCTAAACCCCAAACCCTAAACCCAGTATCCCCCAAGACCAAGCCCCTGCCTCGGTCATGCTGGACTTGCCAAGCTGGAGGACAGCCCAGCACTTACCATCCTCCAAGGTGTCGTTTCGGGCTCGGTTCGCGCTTGGGGTATTACTACAGGCTGCCCCCACCCACACTCTAGCAGTGACATATATATATGTATATATATCCATATATACCCCTCCTAGGATGCGCAAAGTAAGCCCGTGCTGAGAAATCACCCAGCATGTGTAGCCTGACCCGTAAACCCGTAAACCCTGAACTGTACATGTGTGTACTAGGAGGAAGCCCCACCCTGTAATAGAGGAATATAATAGGACCCTAATATAATCCTTACTATTCCGTACAGCCACCATTGCAGGGTGAGGGGTCCACCTAATACATATACATATATATATATATATCTTTTTATCTATCTATTTACACCACTATACTTTTACTAATCTATCTATTTATACCCATACATTTCTGCACGTGTCCATGGTTTTAATTAGCAGAACGACATGTGAATCAATCTTCACGGGGTCCTCAGAAGCGCCTGCGGCAGTGACCGCAGCATTCAGGGAGCTGTGAACCTGGCTGTTCAGGCGTTAATACTTGGAGGGTCAGGGAGACTTAGTAAGTAGGTTAATAACCCCTGTAACCCATATAGTAAGCCCATTTATCCCAATTCTTAACCTACTTACTAAGTCCCCCTGACCCCCCGAGTAGTAGGACCTACTAGGATTTAGGGTTTAGGGTTTAGGGCTTAGGGATCCCTATTAAAAGCCCCATTCAGGGGAGGAGGTTTATTAATCAGGGGTTTGGGTTTGGGTTGAGGACTCTGCCTGGGGATAAGGAGGACCCGCCTACTCTCTGTGATGACGCCTCTTTTAGGATCCCTCGTGTTAGCCTCTTCAAGCCTGCTTGCAAAAGGGGATTCCCAACTGCATCTGTCAGCACGCATCAAACTCTGCATGTGACTTATCACACTCCTGTTGAGCCACCCGCACACCCTAAACCCCGAAATCCCCTTGTTATCCTGATCCCGAAACGCTAAAACCTAAATGAAGATCCTGAGGCCTAAACCCTAAATCATAGTCCTGGACCCTAAGCCGGCAAAATGCCCTGAATCCTACATCCCCAACCCATCAGCGCAGACAGCAAGCCTTGGCAGAAGGGATTGCCTCGCAAGGAATGAACTGTCAGCTTCAAGGAGTACTCAGACCCCCAAAGGGATCTAAAAATTAGATCCCCTGGAACCATATGGGAAATTATATAAGGATTATGTAGGGGTTATAATGTGTCTATATAGGGGATCTAATTTTTAGATCCTCCCAGGGGTCTGAGTAGAGTGGCTGGTCAGGACCCCAAACGACCGCATAGACGTAACGTAAACCGGGCCACTGAAACAAGGGTGAAGTAAGGAGAGTTGTGATCTTCGAGAGACGCTCGCGGCATTCTTGCCGAAATGTCTGAGATCATCCCTCTACCAAAACATCAGAAAACATAGCTCAGGTGTCTTGACCCAAGCTCTTCCCAGCAAGGCTTTTGGGCTCATTACATGGATTATGGCTTGGGCTGTTCTGGGCTATGGGCCCTGGGGCTACGGATGAGTGTGGATGCCACAGCTTTCGAAAGTTCATTCTAATGACCACCGACGACAAGCTTCAGTATCATGGCATCCCCTATGGCTTCCCTACCCTAAGCCTAAGCCCTTAACCCTACACCCCACACCTGAACTCCTGAACCTTATTCTTTACTCCTGTTTGGAAGCTTTTGGCGCTGACCGTTTCCACACATGATGATGTGGCGGTAAACAGCATGTGCAGAAACTCCCCCATAACGCTCCCCCTTTATCTAAACTCCTTAGAGGGGGATATACAGGGGATTATATAGGGGACTACTATAGGGGATATTAGGGGGCATACTAGGAGTTTAGACTATGGCTCATATGAGAGTCATTCAAAAGCCTTACTCAAACCATTTTGGGATCATCTTCTATGTGGACCACTATTCAAAGTCGACAATTGCCTTCAAACATGAAAGCTACAACCTCACCAAGACAACTGCACTTGTCAAAGCCAACTGTCCGGCGTTCCCTATCTGTCCGGAGGAACGTCCCTTGCCTTAGCTACCCGGCCTATGCCTGAAAAAGGCAAAAGAACCCGACAGAACTCCAAACCTTGACTACTCCTTCACATCCCTCTATCATTCCCAAAAAGCCACTACCCTAGACTCTGAAACAGCACTACACAGCCCTCACACTGAAACGGGCTTCCATGTTGGGCTTCCATGGAGCCTTCAGGAGCGCCGTTGCTTTCTCCATCGCCATTGCAAAATTCAGCCGACTGAACAAAGAACCGCACAAAGTGGGGGGCAAAGGGGGCTTGGAGCCGAGAACCATTGCGCGTCGGGATGTTGAAGGGGAGATAGGGTTTAGGGTTGCGGGTAGCGCTTCCCAAGATTAGAGGTCCCTTTCGGGGAGCCCTCAGAAGTGGGTGTATCCAACTGGGGCCCTTCCTGTTGTTGGAAGGCATCATTTAGGTTGGGCCCCCAATCATCTTAGGGCCTCTATATACTCCTAGTATACCCTAAACCTACTCCCTAAACCCCACCATTCGTGGGTGGGGGCCTAACCCAAGGCATCATTGATAAGGCCAGCGGGAGAAAGCAGGGCCTAGCAGCAACAACTGGCCTTCCCAGACCCCTAAAGGATCCAAAAGATGGACCCCCTAAAGGTAGGGTTTAGGGTGTAGGGTTCAGGGATTAGGGATTAGTGATTAGGGTGTAGGGTTAAAGGGCTAAAGGATCCAAAAAAATGGAACCCGCTAATAATCCCCAGTTTCCCCAATAGAGTACTGGGTTCAAATGGGAGGGTTCATTTTTTGGATCCTTTAGGGGGTCTGGGTTCTTACTGTAATTTTCTAGTGCGTACTGGGAAGTGAAAACAACATGGAAATCACCGTTTTATTTTGGGTCTAGGGCTTGGGGTGCTTGTGGGGGGAAATATTCCGTCTGGTCTAGTAGCCCCATACAATCCGCAATAAAAGTCTATATTCCCTACGAACCATTACCAAGTCTATCCCAGTCTGAGCTGGGGCCTCCAGATTCGGGGAACAAGGCCAAGAATGTTCTAAATACCTTCCTACATGATTCCTGCATGACTCCTTTACAAATCCATGTTCCATGTGACTTTCCCTTTGATTCCCCGTCGTGTAATCATCATACAAGCCCGGAAGGCAAAGGCCAGGTTGTGGTCGGCACCTGGGAATGCCATCGCGGCACCTGCAGACAGGCAATTGAAATTATGGCATTACATGGAAAAACATGAAATAGCAGGGTGATCAAACTTATGGTCCTCTTCTGGGATGCCCAAAACGGCCATATGATAGTGGGACCCAGAAGGGGACCATAATTTCGACAACCGCTGCGCAATGTGGAGGAGATGCAATGAAGGTCTAGGCTGTTGAAAGAAAATTCCTTCTGGTCACACGGGCTCATGAGCCGTTATTGAGTCTCATGAACTGGTGAGCCTGCCTTCAACAAATCGCTCACTTGGTCCACCATGAAGTCTAATTACCCAGACTCTTCTCTAAGATGTCTTGCATTGCCTCCAAGCAGCAGACAAACAGCTGACTCCACACATGCGCAGGCTTTCGCTTTTCACACGCTAAGCTGCGCAGTCTTCTGAGCACAGCCTCCAAAATTTGCATAGACAGGATAACTCAGACCTGGCTAAACCCAAACATGTGGGGATCTAGAGAAGTTGCTGCTGAGGGTCTTGATAACGAATACTATTTTGGGAGTATATGGTAATTTCCCTAAATAGGGGAACCCCAATATAGACCCCAATATACTATAGTCCCCCAAAAAGGGACCCCTCATTTGGGGAAACCCCCATATGGGAAAAATTGGATTTCTTCAAAGGCCTTCATATCTGCCTAGGTCCCTCCGACAGTGTGCAGAAAACCAAGCCAAATCGCACATCCGCAAGCCAGATCGAACATGTATCCAGTCTGCAGGACGCAATTGGAGCCTGCATCTAAAGACAAAAAGGGAGGGCTCTCCCAAACAAATTAAGCTCGAAGGTGCTGAAAGAACCTCAGACGATCGAAGACTTGCATGTACCACTATGGGCTAATAGACCCTAAGGGTACCTTAATCTACCCTTATCTGACTCAGGGTTCAGGATCACGGTTTGTGGAAAGGAGCCGTTATGCTCACACACGACAGCCAATTTGAACGTCTGTCGGTCCGCACCCCCATTGCTTGGGCAGCTCTCGACTAATGCTAATTTCCCAACCAACATGACATTTCTTGACAAGAATGCCGGCATTCTTTGAAAACTGCCCATGACAGCTGTACCCTGCATGATGCTGATTATGCTCCACCCCTCGCTGCCGCAGCAGAATCCAGGGCCTGCAAAGCTTGGAGGTTCTGAACAAAGCGCTCTACACTAGTTATGTTGATGTCATTTTGATTGAAAGGGATGATCGGGCCGGCGGGCAGGGTCGAGGATGTTGCGTGGACAGTTTGGGGATCTGTCATCTGCTTGGACGTTCTCGAAATGAAGGTAACCATCATCAAAAACATATTTGGGGTGATTCATGACACAGAATTGTCAAGGTCCAGATTCTGTGGCTTTAGAATTCGAAAACGCACAAGTTGCGGGAATAGGAGACATGTACCCAAACAAGCGACAATGAGTATTTGCAGTTATTGAAGAGCTTTCTGTTGTCAAGGTTTGTGCGCACAGATACAGCCCAACCCCATAAGATCCGTTTACATGTGGCAGTTTCCTGAACAAGGGGACCCTAGAGAAACGTACAAACGTAAGGGGATTACGGGCTCCCCTTCAAGGATTGCATAGGGATAGGTTTCCATTTTCTTTTCCATTATCCCTATATAGAGCCCCTATATACTATAGCAGTTTCCATTTCATTTTCCATTATCCCTATATAACCCCAATTTACTATAGTAGTTTCCATTTTCTTTTCCATTATCCCAATATAACCCCATACACTAAAAAAATACCTCCTTGCCGCAAGGAGCCCTAAATCCTAAACCCTAAAACCATCCCTTCAAGCAATTCAATCCTCTATGTCTATATAGCCAACAAAAACTTCCCCTTGTGCGCAGTCCACACCAGAGTTCTGCAATACCATGGGTAAGAGTGATGTCTTTTTGTTTAGGGTTTTTTGTTGTCTGGGTGGGGCCATGCTTTTGTTTTGGTGTTTGGGAGCGTGCGTGTTTGTTTTTGCTGTTTCGGCACCAGCGCCCTCATAGCCACCCTGGCCCAACAGTTTCAAAAAGGCGCCCCCGCCCAAACAGCAAAAAAAAACGCCCCAACATCAAAAACAAAAACACCCCCACCACCCCGGCACCAACACGCCCAACACCCGCTCTCCCTTACACGTGAGAGCTCTATTTGCAGACAGAATTTCAGGACACTGTGTGGTTGTTGTCGTCAACTCCGCACGACAACTAAATTTGATGTCAAAACGCGAGAAAATTCCACGCGATAGCTTAACTTGGAGCCGAAATTTCAGAACATTCGATGCGAGAGCTCAATCTAACGTGAAAATGTCAAAACCCTCTACGCACCAGCTAAGTTTTGAGGCAGGAAAACATATGCCCCCACCCCAATAGCAAATCCAAAACACATCCAACCCCGGCCGCACCCCTCGCCCTCCCTTCCATGCGACAACTCAATTTTGAGACCAACTTTCAGGACGCTCGACACGACAGCTGAACTTGCTGTCCAAATGCGATGAAACTAGACACGAGAGCTCAATTTTGAGCCGAAATTTCAGGGCACTCGACGTGAGAGCTCAAACTGATGTGAACATGTCAAAAACTTCCTTGCTCAATTTTGAAGCGAAACTTCAAGAGCCCCCCACACAAGCGCTCAGTTTGATGTCGATAATGATAAAGCTCCCCGCCAGAGCTCAATTTTGAAGCGAGCCTTCAAGTCCCCCATTCGAGAGCGCAATTTAATGTCGACATGCGAGACGATTCTGCCCGAGCTCATTTTGCGGGGCACTTGGCAGCTCAATAGATAATGGCAAGAATCAAAATGGAAAATTATAACAAGAATGATGATCATCATCAAGTACAAACCCTAAACTCTGAACCCACACTCCAATTGACAACGTACACCCATAACCAAACTACGCATGGGTGCGGTTCAAAATGACTCCTACATGAGCCCTGTAATCGCCTTGTAAGTAATCAAAATCTATCCCTCCCCCTAACTCCTTCAACTCTCAACCCTATATTTGACTAAACCCTAAACCCTAAATAGTACTTTCCATTTTATTTACCATTATCCCTATATAACCCCTGTATAACCCCTATATAACCCCTATGTATTATAGTAGTTTCCATTTTCTTTTCCATGATCCCTATATAACCCCTATATAATCCTTATACCTAAACCCTAAACCCCTATAACCCCCTAAGCAAAAGGCCAGGCCTCCAGGGGCTGACAATCTCGATCGAGGGGGAGCACGGCCCCAGCCTGAATGGAAATCTCAATATCATATAGGGTTTAGGGTTTAGGGTTTAGGGGCTATATAGGGATCATGGAAAAGAAAATGGAAACTACTACTATAATATATAGGGGTTATACAGGGGTTATATAGGAGTTAAAAAGGGATGATGGTAAAGAAAATGGAAACTACAATTTAGGGTGTAGGGGGTTTAGTGAAATATAGGGTTTAGGGTTGAAGTGCTTGCGTAAATGGATTCAGGCTTAGGGATCAAGATGTTTTGGGTGCAGGATTTAGGGCCTACATGGGATTTAGGAATAGTGCTTGCGAGCTTACAGTGGGGACCAGGATTTAAAGTTAGGATTTCAGGTTTAGGAAGAAGGGCTGAGGGTTACAGTCCAAACAAGGACTTATATCCAGGGGCCTACATACTCAGAATTGTGTTCATAGGTACGCACACTGGAACGGTACAAGGGTTGGAGACGGATGACATTCGAATTCATCAATACAGCTTACAGGCTTTATCCTCACAAGTTCATGGGCGCGGTACTTCTGAGCAGGGCTATCAAGGGACACATGGGTTCGCTAAAGGTTGGGCGGTGACAATCCTTTCATCCGTGCAATAGGCATTTAGTTGTAAGGCTCCGGCTGCGTGCAGCTCCGCTTTACATCCCATGAAAACATGTCAGCTGCTGGTTTGCAGCAGAAGAAAAGGCCGCACCCAGCAACAGGGATCCCTCCGGCTTTCGGAGCAGTTACGGGCCCATTTTACCTCCAGAAGGCCTGTTCCCACCCCTCAACCCTTAACCCTAACCAGTAAAAAATCAAACTCTGAACCCTAAACCGTCAACCCAACCTCCGCAAGAAGCGTCAGTCTGTTCCTCGACAGGACAAGCCTGACAGGGTCACGACAATTCTGAAGTTGCTTGCTCTCACGTGGAATGATTCTCAGTTTCGGGACACGTTGGGCGGGAATCGCATTGAAGGATGTATCGGGATTGAATTTCACAAAAAAATGGTGGCAAGATCTCAATCCAGAAGCGGACCCTGAGCTTGTACTCACACACTCGGGGCTCTACAAGAAGCATCCCAGGAACCCCAAGGACCTGCAGGGAATACATATTTACATATATGTTTTTGGGGTTTCCCAAAATTAGGAGTACCAACAAGGACCTTAGTAGTTTGGGGTGTGTATTGGGGTCCTCTTGTTTTGGAAAACTACCATGTATATATACATATATGCCTCTTTTAGAGATTCTGTAGGAGTGCGATTCAGATACCCCCACTTGCGGAAGATGCTGCTTGCCAAAGTTACCTTGCATGCCAGATTCTTCTGTAGGCCTTCCTAGACCTTCTAATCTTTAGCACGGAACCGGGAAATTGATCCCATGGTAGTTTTTTCATGGGTTCACAGCATAACCGCCACAATCGTCCCCGCGACCACTTCCCCATTCCCAGCTAAGCATGAATAAGTCAAAAGGAGAACGTCGTCCTCGACAGCACTTCACTCTGTGCCCTCCCCCAACATAACCTAATAACATGGAATTCCAGTCAAGCTCCATCTGAGATCGACCCCAAATTGAAAAGCCAAAAGCCAAAACCAAAAGAAGCCGGTCCCGCACCTCTTGCTGAGGTGGCCCCGCAGATCCCCAAGGCGGGCTGAGGCCTTGGGTTTTGAGATGAAGGTTTACGTGTACTGCAGGCCTTAAAGAGCATGTCCAACAGTGACCCACTTGGAGGCATCCAACTAAACCGTCTGCAGCTAGTCGGAGATTAGCAGCTGCCATCTCGACCGTGTCAATCACATTGCCACCCAAACCTCAAGTGATGGCGCAAATCACCCAGCATGATCGCGCAGTAAGAAAGCAGCGTCGGCAAATCAGTCCGCTAACTATCATGACCTAGCTGGTCATTTTCGAAGTAAGACGTGAAGCCCACTCTAAACACCTAAGCTCAAAGAGCATGTTTGTACACAATCACAAAGGACATGTTGCATGGCCCTTGCAAAGAAGTGACTGTGGTAACATCATGATAGCTTGAGCTTTGAAGTTCAGGCATCCCGCGAAAAGAAGCAGCCCAGGAGCTGGTGCATGTGACTCGATAGTAGCGGCGGTCCTGACTACCACAACGTCACCCTTGTCTCCTGTCTTCGGGTACGGACTCAAGGGAGGAAGCCTTCAAAACTGCTGAACCCAGTTTGGGCTTGGTCGTCAACTGAAGTTGTTTGGGAAGCCGCAGTTTGCACTGGATAAGGGAGTACGGTCTGGGGCTTGCCTACTACCAGCTCCTTCGCCCTCCTCAGGCACACAGTCACGATCACGTTCAGCAAGCTCTTCCGGATGAACAGGAGAACAATGCCTTGGCTTTAGAACTCTCCGATTTAGGATCCCAACGACAACCCCACACCACACAATTGAGGAAGGAGTGTAAGGATCCTTTGTTGAAAAATGAGAAAGGCCCCATAGAAACCCTGAACCCTACAATCCTAAATCATGGACCAGGCGCTGCTCTGCCAGTTTTCTGACTGGTGACAGCTTGTCTCTCCTTGGTACACCCACTCAGCATGCTCAAGCCCACAACTACCTGTCGTTGTGGTACTTACGGAGGCTACTGGATGTCCTTCATGGCTGTAGTAATCCGCTTCTTCCCTAAATGAAGCAATACTTATAGTCCCCCTTAAGTAGATAGAATATGGCTTCGGGTATGCTACAATAAGATCCCCATATACCCCATATTCTATCTACTTAAGAGGACTATACTGTAGTCCTCGAATTCCCCAATTGGAATTCCAACGCTCCGCAGCCCAGGTCCCTAATGAGGGATCATTCGCGTATGATTCTTCCTGGTTCAAGACTGCGAAATGATATTCTTCTTGCCAAAGACTATACTAAAAGAATGATTGAATCTTACTCCCCATGAAACATGTACTCTAATGGCTCTGGCCAAGTTACTGGGTCTACTTGCAGCAACTTCAATCCCGAACCCGATCCTGATTATAAAGCAGCTAGGCCCGCTGAGGAAAGCGTCTGTCGAGCTCAAACAGGTAGGTATCCTTGCGGCTGCGAGCCTGGCGTGACTCACGGCTCAGATTGCCCCTAAACCCTAAACAAGACATGGAACCTGCAAGAGCTCTGTTGTGAACTGCACCGTTTTTCCAAGGTCGTTCCATGCTTCCATGTTTGGAAGGGTCTCGCCTTGCAAGGCCATTCCATCCAAACTCCCCTAAACCCTAAAATACCCTAAACCCTAAACCGTGCCATCGTTCTTGTCCTTGCTAAGTGGCAGGAGGTGCTGCTGCACTGCTATGAGCGCATCGGCATCGAGTCTGAGTTTTGGCTTGAAGCCGCTCGGAGGAAAATTTCACTACCAAATGTGGGTCTCCCACAGTTACCATACGCTGGGACGACATGGGGTCCTTCTGAAGGGTCGAAGTGGCATGAGTCTTGAAAGCTTCTTCATGACATGCTAGCCTTTTTGCGCGTAATCAGAATCACAACATTCGGTGTAAGGACAGCAGGTTTCGGATCCCGGCAGAATCGCTCTACACACACCCAAAAACACAAAGAATCCCTATAGCATGCCCCCACCATTCACATAGAACACATGCCATGTAGCCCCTTCATCATCCAACAGTGTCCCCTAAACTTATATGTCTGTTGCAAGCTCTGTTTACTTGTAAACCCAATGAATTGCCTTCCTTCCACACAGGCGCCTCTTTCTTGGCAATGGAGAGCGGCGCTTCGAGGCTTGCTTCCGCAAAGCCTCAAAATGCCACAGAGGGTTAGGGATTCAGGGGTTAGGGTGCTTGGGATTTTGCAGCTTAGGGGTGCCGAGATGTCGGGTGCAGGGTTTAGGGGTGTGGGATTTCACAGTTTTCCGGCGCCTCTTTTACACCTGGGATGTCCAGGGCAAGGCCCAGGCGAATTCCGGCACTGTTCAGCACTGGACACCGCGCCAACCAACTTATACCGGATTTAACAGTTAAGGGTTTGGAGAGTTGTTTCTTTTTGGCGGGGGTTTAGGCTTTACAGTTTTCAGGGACCGTGATGGCCCTAGGGTCTCGGGTTTTGGGCTTTAAAGCTGTCGGCTTTGGTCCAGAGCGCGAGATAGAGGGCGATTGAAGAACAGAGAGGGCCTGTGGATCAACAATGGCCACAATACACCTAGCGAACTATAAGGGTGCGGGCGAATAGGTCGCCCTGTTGCTTTATATACGTAAAAAGTGGCACGAAACCTAGGTTTTAGCATGATTTGGAGAAATTCATGGTAGTTGGACATCCAGGAGACTATGACATTGAGAAGAAGATTTCACTCTTTGTTACATTGTGTTTCGGTTTCTGAGATTGAGCTTCTTGACCCGGAATTCACAACCTGCAACCCGTAGAGAAACAAAAACGTTGTAAATACCAGTGCTTTGGGAATGGTCGCCAAAGGCATGGACGCTTGTGACAGCTTTCCTTGTTCCACATCCTTGTGCAGTATGTTGTACAAAGACGCATTTGGGCATGCTCGCCAAAGGCATGGAGGCTTGTGACAACGTGTGTTGTTCCACATCCTTTGCCAAGTGTACAAAGAGGCCAAAACACTGTAAATAGCAGTGTTTTGGGCATGGACGCAATATGAATGACGTTCTTATGTCCCCCATGCCCCCAGCCGAACAACACCTGAAAAAATCTTCAAAAGCAAGAAAATCATCAAAAAACACACGGGGACCTATGCGCCCGCCACCCACTATAAGCATCCTAAATATCACATACAAACCACAAGAAGCCGACTGTGGATAAGCCGCCTTACAGGGGATGCAGATACGGGGGATGCAGATGAATGCAGAGAACATGGCATAGACCCTCAATTCAGAACCCATTTACTTCCTAACTTCAGAAGGCGCAAACCACTTGCCAGGCAGCGATGGACATGCGCCCGAAGGCACGGGTCGTCGAAGAGCACGCTGCCAAGGCTTGCCTACATGATCCAGGGACGTTTAGAGTTTGGATTTTGGACCTTGGACCTCCTCTGCTCTGTTCTGAAGCAGTGCATGAGACAAAGAAACAAACCTCGGCCAAACACGCTGTACGTGTAGCCACAGATAACCCCACATTCAAAGCACGGCAGTCTCTGTAGGGCACCTTTCGGGATTCCATCTTGCTTTGAGGGAGAGAAAGTAATCATGTTCTTAAATTCTGTTCTTGCACCGCGAGAACTTAATTGCCACGCGTGTGTGCGACTTGGACTGATACGCACATAGCGTTGTTGAATCTCCTGAGCCCTGACTCAGGAACGCAAACCTCCTCTGCGACCATGTTCCGCCCGGATGCCCCAAAAAACAGATAAGCATCAATTTGAAATACAACCCCATACTTCCTGGCTTGTTTTATATCATTCCTTGGTAAGGACCCCACCCAATCGCATTTAAGAACCATACACCCCTACGTGCAACCCGAAATCCTACTCTAAACCTAAACTTCACAACCCCCGAAACTCATTACAACTGCTTCACCGCGTACCGCGTTGTGGAAGCGACGCTCACCACGAAGCCAGCCAAGATCCCGCGCCTGAAATGTGTGGGGTTTGGAGTTGAGCTTAGTGTGGGCTTAGGTTGCAGAAGCCCGCTTGGAGTGATTAAACACATGTAGAGTTTGCAAAATAAGCTCAATGTTTACAAGGCTTCGCGTACCAGGTTTAGAATTAAGGGCCCGCACTTTAGGGCTTGCTTATCAAAACCCCCCATCTTCAATGCCTCGTCGGGCGGCGGACGGGGCTCTCCATGCACCTTGCTGACTGTGGCTTGTGCACAATCAAGGGAGTTCCTAAGGAGTGAGGGTTTAGATCTTTGGGCCTAGAGCTTTTGAGGGCTCATTCCCTGCTGGCTTAGAGTTTGCGGTTTAGAGTTCTGGGTGCCAACTGCGCGGGCAAGAGGGCTAGGCTGCGTGACGTCCAAGATCACATCAGGAACACACAGCTTTTTGTATGAAGGCGATTTTTGTAAGAGCAAAGACAAGTCGGGCTGACCAACGTGGGCATTGCGAAGGACAATTCTGCGACCCATCCATGAACTGCACTGGGTAACCAGGCTTAAGCGATAGATTGAAGGCCTGAAGACTGAAGCATCCTCGCGCACAAGCTCTAAGGTGTACAGTGTACAAATGCGTATCAGCTTGAAACACCACAATCACTCAATGCATATCAATTGCTGCGCCGAAAAAATGCTGCTTGCTCACGCCACCTCGCAAGGTCGACGTTATGAAGTGGAATGTCAGGACGACACGTAGCCGCTGGCACACCTCTACTACACAAAATTTGGCTATGCGGCAAGAATGATCGGCCTCGTGTGTTGCTAGCTGTTCCGCATTCCTGCTATACAGTGTACCCAGCTTCCTAGGAAAAGGCAGGAAGAAAAACCAAAACAACCCAAAAAGACGGGATGTAGATTCAGAGCTTGGCATTCAGGATCTTGTCTTTTGGAGCGTGAGAGATACAGCTGAGGATGCTAACAAGCTCGGGTTACGCTCTTCAGCAAACAAACAGCCGTGCCAAAGGATGTCAGAAAAGGCACTACGCGCAGCTCCACCCCACAGATGTCGCCGGTGTCCTGTACCAAGTGGCAACTGCATTACAAGAGCGCGTGTTTCTCAAAACTTGGGTCCTCTACGCGCGCCCGAAACAGTACAGAAGTCTTTGTAAGAAGACCCGCCCCAAGCCTGGCCGTTTCACATGCGTCCCTGACCGGAAGTCCTACATGAGAACTTCTCCAAGTCAAGGTATCATCAAATCTCAATGGCCAGGGCCACAGGGGATCACAAGGAGATCACAGGTTCTTGGAAGGAATCCAAGGAGATCGTTTTGACAAACTCCCGCATAGGCCCATAGGCCGGATGGAGTGTACCAAACTTGAGTCCTTGTCTGCCCCTCGCAGTGATGGGCCTCATGATGTTGACACATGGTAGTTTCCCTAAATTACTGTTCCCAAAATGGGGGAAATTCATATAGGGCC
>CAJNIZ010042835.1:0-32561 GCA_905231905.1 Symbiodinium pilosum
GTAGCGTGTAGGCCTTAGAGCTTTGAGCTTTAGGATTTAGGATTTAGGGTTTCAAATTTAGGGTTTAGGGTTTTTGCGGTTTAGGATTTAGGGTTTAGGATTTAGGGTTTAGGATCTAGGGTTTAGGATTCAAGGTTTAATCTAAACTCCTTTGAGGGAGGTTATACAGGGGGCTTTATAGGGTATAGGGCTTATGGGGTTATACAGGGGGTTACAGAGGGTTTAGGGTCTAAACTCCTCAAGGGGGAGCTGTACAGGGCCTTATATTGGGTTCAAGGTTTAGGGTCCAAACTCCTTGGGCGAGGAGTTGTATAGGGAATTATATCTCTATTAAGGGGGATGCTAGGAGTTTAGAATGTAGCTCAAGTGGGTTGCCCTACTTTCCGGTTGGTACGGTTTAGGTTTTAGGTTTCCTGGCCTGTTTCAAGATTTAGGGGTTGGGATATCAGTGTTCGGGATTTAGAATTTAAGTTTTTGGTATCAGGTTTAGGGCTTAGGGTAAAGAATCTAAAGGTTGGATTCTTGCGATTGTCGGGTTTCGGGTTCATGGATTGTAGGGCTTAGGGATTATAGGGCATGGTTAGGCAGAATCAGGATGAGGGTTTGTAGAGATTTGGGTGATTAGGCAGTATAGGAATCAGGGCTTATGAGGGAGTATAGAGTTTAAGGGTTGCAGGTACGAGAAGGTATACTGGAGAATCAAACCGAGAGAGATTCCCAAGAAGTCCCTGAAGCCTGAACCCTAAAAGCATTAAAAACCTTAAAAACACTAAACCTTGAGACTAGGATGCTAAAGGGATTTACTGTTTGCGGACCAGGTAGGGCACTTTTTTGGTGTTTCGCCCATGCATTCTATCTATAGTGGTGTGATGGTAATACTAGGAAACTGCAGGACATTACCTGGTTCTAGCACTGATTTGTCTATATATATTTAAGGTTTAAGGTCTAGTATAGGGCTGTGGGCTTAAGGATTTTGATGGAGGAATTGGGGCTAGGGGGTGTGAAGAGTTAGAAGTTTAGGGGGCAAGTGTTTGGGTTCAGGCGGGTTCGGGGTCTGTGGTTTGCAGGGTTCACAGATCGGGGGAGGGTTACATCTTCAAGACTTACCTAACCCGAAAGCCTAGACCCTAAACCCTTTACTTTAGAAGCTTGGAATTTGTTCCAGGTGGTAGGGGTTGAGGCCTTTCACTTCCTGGGAATGACGCCTGTATAGTATGCTCCCATATAATCAGGGCGACTTAGAATAACTTGAATTCGCAATTTAAGGCCACTTCCATAACATCCACCATCTAGGTTGAGGCCGGGTGAGGTTGCTTCAATGCCCAAACATGATCTGTTCAGTTATGTGTATGTATATATATATATATGTATACGTAGATATGCGAGTTTCTCAAAATATTGGCCCTCAGGGACCTCGTATAAGGAAATGATGCGAGTCCTTTTTAGCGATAGGGATGCATCCGAGAAACGCGCAAACATACGGCTTAGGGTTTCACAAATAGGATTCAGGGTTCTGAATTTACAGTATGCGGTCCATAATCATGCTCATATCTTAAGAAACCCCTGTCAGTAATTAGGGCCTTGGTGTTGTTTTGGAATCATCGGTGCCGATTGTTAAGGCTTAGGGTTGAAGGTTTGAGGATTTCGGGCTAAAGGGTCCGGGACTAACATTGAGGGTTTAGGTAACGTCTTAATGCTGGAAATCCAATGTGTAAATCACTCCCCAAAATAGCTTCCCTAAACCCTAAACCCTTTGAGACCCAGGATCGTCGAAGGGCATGCTGCGCAATAGCCGGAGGAACGCCCCTGGAATGCCGCGCTTTCCGGGCTTAGGGGCGTAAACCCTTAAACGGTTTAGGGTTCAGGGTTCAGGGTTTAGGAATACCCTAAGGGCCCAAGGACCCAAATACTAGGGTTTTAGGGCCCAAAAACCATAGGGGGATTCGGAATTCAGGGCTAAGGTACCCCCGAAGTACCCTTAGTTGATACCATGTGGCGAGTGGCAGGAGTAGTTCCCTTAAATAGAATATGGCTTTGGGTGTATTATAAAAAGATCCCCATATACCCCATATTCTATCTACTTAAGGGGGACTATATACCCAAGGGCCAATATGCTAGGTTCTTTTTGAAATACTATTTACCAAAACGATCCTTGTTAATCTATATTGGGCCCAGGTAGACATCAAAATATAAAACGTAAGTGGACACGAACCCAGTATGCCCAACTAGGGTTAGCTGCAACTCCTCTATCTTCGATCCCAAGTACTGAAGCTAGCACCCTCAAAAAGGAGTCCAGACCAAACGAACGAAAAGCTAGAAGCTGTCAAAAGGTTACACGGCCATGAATTCATAAGAACTATGCCTAGCAAGGCTTCGTACTTACAAATTGGCATGACTGTCAAAGTTACAAGGATTTCGAGAATAAACTTAGAAAATATTACACACAGTGGATACTCAAAGGCCTGCATGACCCTTAGCACCGAAAGCCTATACTGAATTCCCACATCCTTATACAGGAGGCTTTTTTCGATGCCCTACAGGTACTCGGGGCCGTAAACCGCAGCGGGGGCCCAACAACACGGAGTCTGCTTGGCGGTAGGTACCTTTGATAAGTGAGCATAGACAATCTTGGGGTAAATTTTGCATTAAAGCCTGAAGCTCAGAAGATGAACATATCCGAATGGTAGTGCTTCAAAAACCCTAAACCCTAGGGTAGGTTTCGTTTGTGGTTAGCATCTGCCTTTCAGGCGGTGCATTCCCAATTGCCCTTCCCTTATGAGAACCTTTTGAATCACGGCGCCCCATAATAACTCTCTATGGAAACCCTTATTATAATTCTTATAATACCCCTATGCAAACCCCTAAACCTTAAACACAAGAGCATGCATCATATGCTAGTTTCTATAAATAAGGCGGCCTCAATACAGACTCCACTACACAATACCCTCTATTCTGGGACCTTCACATTAGGAACTCCTAGTGTTGAGAAATGCCCAAACACTAAACCCCTCTATGCATTTCAATTTTTCCCATAAAAGAATCCCTAACCCCAAGGCCCTTACCCCTAAACTGGGTCGGCAATGGACACCAGGCGCTTGACACTTGGGATGTGCACCAGCATGGATCGCGCTGGGTTTTCCACAGCCCAGAACATCCGACGCACCACTGCAAGAGCGACAAGGAGCATGAAACGGGAGGTGATCTGGTTGTGAAAAGTCACCCTTGGACGGCCACGGTATCGTCCGACAGTGCTTCGATTTGCTTCGGACGATGTAGCTGGCGCAAGGAACGCCCCCCCAAAGCGAAGCAGATGGCTGCAGCCGCAGCGTGAGTCCGATCGCGCGTGCGAAGCCCTCACATGTATTTATGTCGTCCATTGCATTGTTGCGACAGTCGAAACCAGCCCCAAGGTCTTGGAAGCACTTTGCTATTTAGGGTCTAGGCTTTAGGATTCAGGGACTAGGGCTTTGGCTTGTGTGCTTTTTTCCTGAACTGCAGTGGATGGATCAAATCCTGCATAACTCCATACCTTCCCTCGGGAGTTTGACAGCGTAGCATACATTGCAATTCTTAACTAGGATAATGTCTACATACCAATCATACCCAGACGAAACCCGGGTCCCATACGAAACTTCCAAGACCTTTTAAACGGCCTAACCCCAAAAAGAAATTACATGGGCCGAACTAATCGATAAACAGATCGAACCGTAACACAGGAAGCTTCCTCTATAGAAACCCTTTGCAAGTACATATTTCGGACCCTTGCAACACTGGAAGGCTGGACAAACTTTTCCCTCACGCCTCCCTGAACCCTAAACCCTTAACCCTAAACCCTAAACGCTTAACCCTAAACCCTAAACCCTCTTGTCCCCGCTCCCCCCATGCCTCCGTCGTACACGGCTCGGGGGTGCGGAGCCCGCAGCAACGGGCCGACGCATAGACCCTGGCGCCAACATCGCGGCCTCATGGTGCAGGTAGCCCTAAGCATCCAAAGACCCCAATAACCGGGCTTTAGGGCCCAAATACCGCTGATTTTAGAATATTTGGGCCCTAAAGCCCGATTATCTGGGTCCTTGCACCCTGAGGGGTAGGGTTTAGGGTGCAGGGTTTGAGGTTTAGGATTTAGGGATTAAGGTTGGTCCGCTTAGGGTTTAGGGTTTAGGGTTTTACCCTGTTGGGGGCCCAAAGTATATGAGAATGTCATAATAATACCACAACCGAAGGAATAGATTTTTGAGGACCCCAAAGAGCGTTGTATGATGGACATGAGGATTTAGGGTTTAGTAGGTCTGTTAGGGTGTCACCCCGATTACCTATAGTTTTACTGGTTATACGTAATGCTTAGAGGGGAAAGCAAATATTGCTTAGCTCTAACGCTTCTATCTTGAGCGCCTAACAGTGCATCCTGGCAAGGGCCAGGCAATAACTCTTGATAAAGGGTTCAGTAATCTCCAAACTTTGGCGTTCTGCCCTACATATTTACTAAGCCCTAAACCCATTATAAACCCTGAATATCCCTAAAAAAGTAGGACATCCAGGGTCCAGGTAGTCGAAGGCTCAGGGTGCTTAGACACATTTTACAAGTCTCCCTAAGCCCTAATCCCCAAAACCCTAAATCCTAGTTGGGGGTTGGCATGCTTATAACCCCTTTATATACTACTCACTCAATCCCCCCAGCCTCGAAGGAGGGGAACTTTCAGGACAGAAGGAGGTTGCGCATGGACCCTACGGCCCTACGGATCCTCATTTTGGGACTTCAGGGTTTAACCCAGACCCCTGATTAATAAACACAGTGCCCTTAATACGGATTATAATAGGGATCCAAATTTGACCGCCCTTAAAAGGAGGGGGGGTATCAATCATGGGTCTACATCAGGGTTTAGGGTCTTGGGTCTAGGGCTTCGGGTTTGCTTCATGCAAGGCCTCTTTCTCAGCCCCTAGGGTTAGCAAGGGGCTAAGGAACCGACTTGCAGCGGGGTACTACTTGGAGGGTCAGGGGACTTAGTAAGTAGGTTACTAATAGAGACAACTGGGGTTAGTATATAGCTTATAGGGGCTATGAACCCACTTACTAAGTCCCCTCTGACCCTCCAAGTAACTACTGATTAGCCATTGGGTCATGCAGGGGATATTGTAGGAGGACCCGCCACCCAGTAATAGTGATTACAAGGGATAATGGTAATTATATTAGGGTCCTCTTAAAGTGGAGGGGGTCCTCCTAAGGGATATTACTTTTAGAGTCCAAGGTCCCTTAAGATTTTGCTTAGATCCCGTAACTTGCCTTCCACATGCAGAAGGCTCAATCACTCCCCCCTGAACCCTAAACCCTAAGACGCTAAGGCCCTGCGTCCATGATGCGGAACGCAACAGCGTCCGTCAAAGGCCGCCGGAGGCTGAACCAGCCGCTGTCTTTTCTTCCCAGACCCCCTAACCCCAAGGCTCCACGTAGATACTATTTATAGGGTTTAGGGCCCAATGCAGGAATTCTCTATATAGTTAGAGCCTCAGGGTAAAGGATCCTAAAAATGGAACCCCTTAATAATCCCCTAGGTTCCCCAATGTAATAAAGGATCCAAAGCATGGAACCCTAATGATCCCTAGGTTCCCAAATGTCATGATGGAGCCATTTTTTGGGGGGGTCCATTGTTTGGATCCTTTTGAAGCAGCGCAGGAGAGGCTCTCTCCTGCCGAGAGCCTGGCACGCCAGCGCCTCACAGTCGAACATTGCGCCAAATGAGGGCTAAAGATATGGGTGTTTGGTACCAGGTCATGGACCAGGTCCCGCAAAGCACCCTCATGAGCTTACAATTCGAGACCCTCAGCCCTCAACCGGGTTGCTGTTAAGGAACGTAAAATGAATGACCATAATGAGTATATACAACAATTACTACGGATTCCCCCAGTATAGTAACTTAACTTAAGTTCCTTGGCAGCAACCCAGACCCTAAACCCTAAACCCTAAACCGCTACACAGGATGACGTCGATAAATCATGCACTCGCAGTCCTAACGCGTAAGGAATCAACCGAGATTGAAAGAGGACATTTTGCCTTGGTAAGATGTACCCCATATATGAAGCCCAGAGGGCTCAGGCTTATCACTGTTATGAACCTAGGGCCCAAAAACCCTAAACCCCAAACCCTCCGCAAGCATCCTGTGAACCTGCAAGACCCTTTTGCCAAGTCTGCAAGTCAAGATGCGTCTTAACGGCTTAGGGCTTGCGGTCAAGGTCTATAAGGGTTTACGGTTAAGGGTTTAGGGTTTACAGTTAAGGGTTTAGGGTTTCAGGCGCCGATGATCCTAGACGGCAAACATACACAACGCTGACACGATACACACATTTCCCTAAAGCCGAACTCCCGCCCTCAATCCTGAACCTTTATGCCTCAACAACCCCAAACCCTAGGCACCCACCCAGTATAGGTAGCCCTATAAGCCCAAAACCCTAAACCCTGAAACCCCACAAGCCTTGACCCTGGGGTCCGCACTGCGCAGCACGGAGCGCCGCAGGGCTCTACACTGCACACGCTCGGAAAGTCAGAGCACTACGATCTCGGTCTCCCCGGTGCGTCTTAAGGTTTAGGGAGTTTGGGGGTCTAGGGTTTCAGAGGTTTGGGGTTTAAGTTTCCAGATCGAGGCATAGAGGATATGCAGATCATTCTTTGCAAGGCTCAAGGTTTGCGGGTGAAATTCTTCAGATTGAAGTCCTCGAGTTCCGTGCACCCCTATACCTTGAACCACCCCAGCCTATCTAAACCCACCTAGACCCTAAAGCCTATCCCTACACCGGCCCAAACCGTCCTAAGCTCAGGCCCACGCACGTTAGGGAAGTTCACGGTGGTTCGCTTACGGTTCCCCCTAGACCCTGGATAAACCCTGAACCCCAAATCCCAAACCCTGAACCGATAAACCCTAAATCCTTAATCCTCAACCCTGACCCTAAATAGCAGTTTCCATTTTCTTTTCCATTATCCCAATACAACTCCAATATAACCTGAACCATAACCACCTCCGCTGCTCTTCTGGAAGGCAGCGGTTCAGACACCGGGCTAAAGGTGGGCTTTCCCAAACAATGTGGTTCTGGGCTTTAGGGTTTTAGGACTTCGGATCTAGGATTCAATTTGAGGATCTAAACTCGTGCTTTATTTATCTTATTTATCTTTTTGTTTTTTTTTTGGGGGGGTGTCCCCATAATAGCAATGACGATGATATTCATGGTGGAGAGGCCCCCTTTGTCTAGAGACCTGCATGTTAGCCTTGGTGGCTGAGCCAGGTAAAACGGTGTTCTTGTCGGAAAAATACCAGATCCAGAACAAAGATCGATCTCACTCATACTGGGGAGCGTCATGTCCCCATCCAAGATACTGATCATGTGGGGTTAAATGTCTAGAGGCTTGGGATATTGAGGCTAAGTTTCGAGCCTGGCTTTGCTCGAAATCTACAAGCCTTGCACCCTAAACACTGAACCCCGAACCTTAAACTGCGCTATACCAAAAGAAAGGCTACGGAATTTGCTACTATAATGGCTACTAAGAGGGTCTGAGTACGTTCTCAAGATCCCAAGGCCTCGGTATCCAATGAGAAGATCTTGCCTTAAACTCTAACCCTAAGGGTCCAAGGACCCAAATAATGGGGTTTTAGTGCCTAAACACTAGAATATTCATGGTACTTGGGCGGTAAAACCCGATTATTTGGGTCCTTGGGCCCTAATTCCTAAAAACGTATCCAACTCCCAACAGCAAACTTTTGAGCAGGTGTGTAGTCTCTACGAGTGTCAATGAAGACATGTAGACCATGATTTACAAGATGCTCTGTCACTTTCTCTGCGGCCCTTTCAATCTGTGCGTTTATCTTATCTTCTCGTCTCCATGCAATCACTTCTTGATCCCATAAGATATGATGAAGTAAGACCAGCTACAGCTTTTTACGGGATTTCAGATGAAGAAATCTAAAAAACAAGATTCTTTCATAAAGAATACTCTGTGAGAGACATTTTGTTGTCGCCTTGATCCTACTGAACTTCCAGCTACTCTTCCTCATCCCCCTGTCATTGTTCAGGATGAAGATGAAGCGGAACTTTTGTTGACGTATTATATTCCACTAGTGCTGGACGTTACGTTGCTTAAAACCCAAAAAAAATAAACCCGAAACCCCCAAACCCCTAAACCCACAGACACCTACATCTCAGGGTAAATCCACAGGTTGTTCTCCCGGGTGGTGGTTGAACCGAATGGGATTGGGGTTTAAAGGGTTCAGGGTTCAGGCTTTAGGGCCTAGGGCTGGGGGTCTAATACCTTCTTCCTCATAAGAAGATATGACATTAGTCTGGAAGGGAGTGTAGTATTTGTTGTTAAAATACTACGAAAGGGGCCGAACTGATTTGCAATATTGTGTTCTTAGCTTCCTTGTATGGTCAACTGTTCCTATATAGCCCTATATAAGCCCAGCTGCTGTTTCAGTCCCCATGTTCTTTTTTAATTTAGAGTCTCCTACACGTTAACTCATACACCCCACAGTAGATACTCATTTCAATAATTGGCTTCTGGCTTCTGGTAATGATTCCCAAGGAGGCCTTTTCACAGCCCTTAAGCTGTGGACTGCACACAGGGGGCAGGAATGACTCTCTGAGAGGCTACTTGGTTTGTAGTGGCCTGGCTTCAGTATGAGATCCCTGGACAGGGGTGTTATTCAGGGTTTATTAGGAAAGGGACAATCAAATGGACGAGATCATGGAAACGATAAGGACCCTGAGCGTTTAAGGCGTGGCGTGTAAGGATTTCAATAATGAGAAGAGGTTAGGGGTCCAAGATACACAAACTTTGTTGAAGCTTGCGATGGAAAAGGCGAACTTGGACATTACGAAAGGATTGTGAGGGACTAGCAGGTAACCCAGACCCCTGATCAATAAACCCTCTCCCCTTAACAGGGGTTATAAAAGGTATCCTAATATCTAGGCATTTAAAAGGAGGGGGTTCATTAATCATGGATCTACCCCTAGACCCTCAGCCCTGCACCCTAAACGCTGATAGTAGTTTGCATTTTCTTTTCCATTATCCCTATACATCCCTATATAACCGCTATATATCCCATTATTCCACAAAATGTTTGTTATAGCATCCCTCATGGACCCCCAGCGCATAATCACCTCATCATTCCTACATGTCCACCCAAAAAAATCCTACGGGTCCCCGTTTTGAGAAACGCCAGTACCCTAAACTCGACCCCAAAACCCTATAACCCTTATGACCCTTGCAGCCCTATAACCCTTATAACCCTGTAACCCTATAACCCCATCACCCTAATAACCCTAAACCCTAAGTCCCTAGGGCTCCCTATTTTCCAAAACACATGCTGGTAAAGCAGAATGAACCGGACCACTAAATCTAAGCTCTTACAAGCCTTAACCTTGAACTGTGTGCGCTTAAAGCGAGTTTGAGTCCTACAGTAAACAATATAAGTTGGCTTCTAAACTCCCATGAATGAGTACATCTAAGGAGATAGATGATTCTGAGATCGTCCGTAGCAGACCTATGGTACTTGGGATGTGGGGGGTTCAGGACCGGCCCCCGCGTCGACGCGACGCAACAAATGCCCGCAGCTAGCAACTTGATCCCAAGCGAGATGTTTACCTCGAGTTTAGCGTGTACGGCTCTAATCTAGGAATATGAGACGCAGCGACAACTAAGTGCTGAACCCGAAATCTGAAAGCCTTTCAGGAAGTGCATGGGGTTACTTGTTTGCATACCCGCCCAAAGTAGTAAAGGTGCGGATTGAATGCCTTTGAGTGCCCGGTTTCGTCGGGCATAGAACTTCTCCATTTGTGTTCACCATTTAGGCCCGGGAGCTGGAAATGGCATCGCAAAACTTTTCAACCATAGGAACCAAAACCCTCACATATTCAGGTCCCATAAATACTACTGAAACCAAAATGTAGTCATTTTACGGAAGAAGTATTCCGTCTGCTAGGAATAGGGGTAGGGTTTGGGGTTTAGGAATTCGTTTTCTCGACCTAGGCAAATGTTCGAACTGCCCTTGCTGTCAGAATAGTCACCATGCATGAGTACCCTGCGCAACATGCAGGCAAACATGAAGAGCATCTTCTCTGAAGGTTAGAGACAGATGGTTTGGATGATTACTCAAATACGTTGACCACATAGTGCAAAACCCAAAACCCTGACCCTGGTAAGCCTGAACTTGGGTTTTGGGTAACAGTAGTTTTAGTACAGCTTTGGGGTAAGTATATGTTGCTTAGTCACTTGGACCCTTAGGGTAAATCCTAAACCCTAAACCCTAAACCCTAAGGGACTCTTAAACTCTCAACCCTGAAGTGCCGCGATTCTTGGGGTCAAGTCACAGGCCGCTAGGCCGGAAAGAGTCGAGCGATCCAGCAGCAGCTCGTGAAAAATGGCTTAGTACAAGTTAAGGTTAAGGGTAGATTTTAGAATGTAGGGTTCGGGGTTTAGGCTTAGGTAGGTGTATTGCAAGACAAAGCGTCATTGCTACTATAAGAGATGATGGGACAATTTGTTATATATATATATGTACATGTAAAATCATATAATGGGTTCAGGGTGTAGAGAGATTAACCTAATAACGGCGAACAAAACAAAAATCACATGGAAGCTGGGTTCATACAGAGGTTTATAAGGATTATCTAAGAGCCCAGTATATCCTCAACCGTAAGCACTCTCATTACATGCTTCGGGATCCTCACAGTAGTAATGGTACTGAAGCTCTTGGGGAATACATGCTGCTAGTATTTACACATTGGACCCCTAGGATGAAGGGTCCAAAAGCCCTGGGAGATTGAACACCTGCTTTCCCAGCACCTTTACTATAAGTCCCGCTACCAAAAGGCTACCCTAAACCCTAAACACAAACCGTAAACCCTAAAACTTGAACCCTAAGCCCTGAACCCTAAACCTCAAACCCTAAACATTCAATTGTTGGATGCTTGGGCCCTTTTGGCATGGGCGCCTCCTTTGCGCCTCGTAATCCTCTGATGCCATGGGCATAGGATGTATAGGACTGAGGGTTTAGGATTCAGGGTTCAAGGGATTAGGGTTGTCAGGGTTGAGGGTTTAGGATTTAGGGTCTTAAGATTCAATTAGGATTTTTGGGGTTTAGGGTTTAGGATTTAAGGTTGGGGGTATAGCTTGGAAACTATTACAAGAAAGAGCCGGATTTAGGGCTTGTGGCGTTGAAAAGGGGGACCCCTCGTTACTAAGAGCTCCTTGGAGTCTTTGGTTTCACGGCCTCTTCTACCAGCTGCGAATCGCCTGAGCTGGAAAACGTACTTGAAAAAGTTTCCAACAGGGAGAGGCCCCTTAATTAGGCACAACTTGGCTTATGGCGGGATCTTATCAGGAATGGTACGGCTATATAAGTCTCATAGGTTGTGGTTCTAGTGCTTTACTCAACGACTAGGGGTCCTAAGCACTAAGCCCTAATCCGTACACTCCAAAACCCTCCTAGATTTCAAAACCCAACCCCAAAAACATTAATCCTGGATTTCTAGCCTCTAACTCTGAACCCTACACCCTACACCCTCAGCCCTAAATCCTGACACCCTCAACCCTAAGTCCTAGAACCCAAAACTCTCAGCCCTAAATCCTAAAACCCTAAACCCTCAACCCCAAATCCTAAAACCCTTATATCCTGAAACCTTCAACCCTAAATCCCAAAACCCTAAATCCTAAAACCCTAAACTTCTCTCTCAAGTCAACCGTCGAGCACGGGACCCTCCCCTGATGCCATCCGGGCTAGGGCCAGGGGCTCTGGGAATTGAAGTTGGGAAGGTTTGGGGTGGGTTTAGGGTTTTTATAGGATTTAGGGTTTCGGGTTTAGGGTTTAGGGTTTGGAGTTCAGGGTTTGGGAGTCAAGGTTCGGGATTTAGAGTTTAGGGCCTGGGGCTGGGGGTTAAGAGGTTGTAGAGAAGTTGACGCTTTGAGATGTGGCCTTCCTTCTTACCTTGACTTAGGGTGCGACCTCCTATCTGGCTGTCATCGCTTCTTTATCATGAACCCTGAACCCTAACCCTAAACCCTAGACCTTATTATGAGGGTTCAGGTTTAGGGCTGGTTTCAGCTCCACATGTTGCATCTGCCAGCGGTGAAACGGCTGCAGGGAAGGCGACAGTCAGCAAGCGCTTTAACCATGGATGTCTTAAGAGGTACAAGGCGCAAAATATTGGTAATTTCCCAAATCATATGAGGGATCCGTATATGATTGAGGGTATATTCTGTAATTAAGCTACATTAGGCTTTCTGGGTATCAGCAATAATTAAGTACAACCTTTGTTTTGGAATGTACCCTATATACGTATACGTCGGGCTCCTTGCAAATGTTGACAACAAGTGGACGGAGGAAACTGTTACGATTAGGCCCAGAACGCCCAAATACACTTTTAACCCTACACCCTAGATACCGGGATCCCAAATATGACTGAAGGTCGATTCCCCACGTAAAAAGGCTTTAGGATTTAGGGTTTAGAGTTTAAGGATTGGGTTTAGGCCCTTAACACCTTAAAACAAATCACGCTAAGCCCTAAACCCAAGACTTGCACCTACCTCTCCTCTTGGTCTTAAAGACAGCAATCGACATTTCATCTGCTTGGAATTCCAGGATGATTACAACTTGAAAATTACAACCCCATCTAAGGGTCCAAGGACCCAAATACTTGGGCTTTTGAGGCTCGAACCCTATTTAATCTAAATGGTGTTTGAGAACGTAAAGCCCTAGCATTTAGGTCCTGGGACCCTTAGGGCCAGTTGAGCTCATACACCATGTGAACCGATTCCAATGCAACTCCCGATTCATAATCTGCCAGAATTTCCCTAAACCTTAAACCCTAAACAGTAAACCTTAAACCCTGAACCCTGAACCTTAAACTTTAGGGTAAGGGAAGATATAGGGGACTATTATAGGGCCTATTAATCAAGGGGGATACTAGGAGTTGAGACTATAGATCACCTTGCACCACCCTAGGTCCAATAGTCAATAGGCCCTTGGACTTACTCAAGGATATTGAGGTTTGAAAATGGTGCAAGATTACCCATGACGTCTCCCGCGCAACATTAACTCCAAGATATCTGTTGCACGCTCTTACGATCTGGGGCTTAGAGTTTGGGGTTTAGGAGGAAATCCTTGCCCATTCCCAACAGTATTGACAAGAATAACTGATGTGTTCATGCCATTCCCAGTTCTTTACCAGTAAATGGGCAAATATGTGGCTGCTCGATGTTTCGGTATTTCTCGAAATTGACTGCACTTATCCCCTGCATCCTCCCTTACATGAGCCTCATAGCCACTACAGCTTAGGCAGGCAACCCCAAGCTGTGAAAGTGGTCTAATAAGAAAATTAAAATACCCAAATTCAAATATCATCGCCAATTATCCCTTCTTAAGTCCCCATTACGTGGGGGGTCCACCTAATCTACACCGCTATCCTATGTCCCACAGTGTTTTCCCTAAATATCTCCATTCACACCGCTGCCCCGGCGTTCCACAGCCAAAGCCCAGAACCCTAAACCCTAAACCCTAGAAAAAGAAACCGGACTACTCCACATAGTGTTCATGGAGGAAATTTTACAGCCCAAGGGTTTGGGTCCATCCCCCACCCAGTAACAGGTACCACAAGGGACTACTGCAGCTACATTAAGGCTTTATTCACGATATATCGAAGGGCTGGTACTATAGAGGGGATCGACCCAACCTAGGGTCTTAAAACCATTGCAATTCCTACCCAAAACCTGTACCCTAAACCCAAACCCTAGCCTTAGTTCCGAATTATTGGGTACATGGACGCTTAGGAGGATGCTCTTTGCACAGCAACAGACATGCCCAAAAACCAGAAAAGCTAAACCCTAACTTCTAAACCTAATGTCTAAATCCTAAACTCCAAACCCTAAACCCTAAACCCGAAGCCCTAAACCCTAAGCCCTTAACCCTAAAGTCTAAGCCCTAAATCCTAAAACAAGAACCCTGAAACCTAAACCACAGCCTTCTCATCTGGGAAGTTGTTGAAGAGCCTAAACCTCGTACTCCGGTAGGGGGTTTAAGGTGTAGGGTTTAGGGCTGTCAGTTTAGGGTTTAGAGTTGAGGGTTTAGGGTTTGAGGTTGAGGGTTTAGGGTTTTAGGGTTAAGGGTTTAAGGTTTAGAGTTTAGGGTTTAAGGTTTAGGGTTGAGGGTTTAAGGTTTCAGGTTTTAGGGTTTAAGGTTTAGGGTTTTAGCGTTTTGGGTGCTCGGGTTCAGAGTTCAGGGTTGAGAGTTTAGGGTTTTGGGTGCTACTCTGGTTCAAGTCTCTTATGTGAAGTCGAGATGAGTCACTACGCTGGACACAACGATTAGAAATCCTGCACGACCATCAGTACCGAGTTCAGGGTTTAGGGGTATGTGAGTTTCGCCAAATAAGGGTTTAAGGGGACCCCAAGGGATATATAGGAACCCTAAACCCTAAACCCTAAGACAAGGATTACGGGGGTTCCTCTTTGGAGATTCTATAGCCCAAAGGCTCATAATAACCCCGAGACCTCATGGTGTGAAGAATTTGGGCACAAGTTCCTTCAGATATGGATCCTGGGGGTCCTAAGGGTAAGGATTTGTTTTGAAAACATCTCAGGTTTGCATCTAGGAGTTCCCCGGCGAACCCTAAACCTTAAACCAAGAATCCTAAACCCCCAACCAGAAATCCTGAACGAGTTATCCTGAAGCCTAGGCCTCAAGTCTTTAAGCCTTAACTATATAAATGCTAAGCCCGGACCTCTTAACCCTAAATCCTAAACCCTTTACCGTGAAACTTGAACCTGAATTCCGAACCCCTAATTCCTGACCCAAAAGCCTGAGACCCAAACCCTAAGCCCTAAAGCCTTGACCCTAAGCCCTGAATACAATACCCTAAATCCTTAATCCCTTGCGCGGAACCCTAAGACCTAAATCCTTAACCGAAGCCCTATATCCTAAACGGTCCTCGACCTCACACCCAAGTTTCGCTGCCCAGTTGGTAGTTAGTTGTTGGAACACTTAGGTAGGTACCTGGAAAGCTTAGCTACCCGACACAACCGGCCCCTTTCATCAAAGCGGTAGGACCTCAGCAGAACGTAGACCATAGCATAATTGTAGGCAACTGGCTTCCCGTGCAAGTAGTTCCAACACTCATAACTTAATTCCTAGGGTTTAGGGTGCTCAAATTACCAACACGTCTTGGTGCAAAAACGGTTTAGGTTCAGGGTGTGGATAGGTTAATGACAAATCCAAGCTGCGAACCCCAGGTGCTAATTATGAGAAGATTTTGGTCATCCCAACCCTTCCAAGGAGCCTATAAGACTAAGACCCAAGTCATGGTCACGGGGTCCTTTTTGGGAGCTTGGTAAGCAAAGTTCCCAAAACCCCTGAAGGCCTTTCCGTAAACCTTAAACTAGCCAAACCTTATAAACAATGCATGAGCGGGGAGCATCGTCAGCTCGGCCACGTTGGTCTTGCCGCTGCCAGTCGGAGCCTTGTCACAGCACAAGAAATTTTTGCAAGACTCACCCAAACCCAAAATCCTAGAACCTAAACCCTAAACCCTAAATCCTAGACCCTAAGCCCCAAATTCTTTGGACCCTGAACCCTAAACCCTAAACTCAAGACCCGCAACCCTAAGCCCTAAACCCTAAACCCAACACCCTAAACCCCTTCAGGGTTCTGAGTCTGCTCTGGTTTAGGGTTTGGGGCTTAGGAGTTTAAGGCGTGGGTTTTAGAGTTTAGGGTTTAGGGCTTAGGCTGGTTTGGGGTTTAGGGCTAAGGGCTTAGGGTTTAGGGTGTTGTAGGGCGTAGGGTTTAGGGCTTCAGGATACCCTAACGGTCCAACGACCCAAGTAACAGGGTTTTAGGGCCCAAATGCCATTAACATTATTGTATTTGCTAAAACCCGATTATTTGAGTCCTTGGACCCTTAAGGTTAATTACGATGTCTTCATGCCTAGCACGCATGTTCGGAAGTTACATGCTACGTATCCGCGTGAGGTGTGCAGATATGAGCCCATTCCCGGAAACCCCAGTGCCTTAAGAGTCCAAGGACCCAAAGAATAAGGTTGTAGGGCCCAAATACCATTAACATTATAGTATTTGGGCCCTGAAACTCTATTATTTGGGTCCTTGGACCCTTGGGGGAGCCTATAAGCTTTGTAAATCCTGGGCCCTACAGAAGTTCATAAAACATGCAGGAAGTTCCACAAATTAGGTTAAGGTTTGGGCTTAGGGTTTAGGATGTACCCTTTTTAGGGGGGTCCCCATAATAAGCATTCTAGTATCTTGGGGTCTATATAGGGGTCCCCCTATTTAGGCAAACTACCATAAGCCCTAATTAACCCCACCCCTGGAGCCCTAAACCCTGAAGCGTTTAAAAACAACTCCCAGCTCTAAATTGCGGTTTAGGGTTTAGGTCTTGAGTTTTACAGTTAAGGGCTTAGGGTTTAGGGCTTGGGGTCTAGGGTTATTTAGGGCTGAGAGTTCAGGATTTTGCGTTTGGGGTCAATAAGGCTTTAGAGTTAGACATGACAGCGCACGGGTGGCAGCCATTCGGGTATGAGGAGTGTCACGGACTTCTTCTTATGTAGAGATGCGGTTACATGCATCCTGGCAGATTATAGCAGTTTGGGGTTTAGGGTTTACCTTAGACTCCAAGGACCTTCAGTTTTAGGACCCTATACTATAATTCATATGAAATAATGAAACTGAAGGTCTTTGGGTAGAGTTTACGGCTTCGGGCTTGGGTTTTGAAAACATATATCCTAAGTAAACTCTAAACCCTAAACACTAAATAAACCCTGAACCCTGGACAGGACTGCTTCATCCGCTCCCCAACCCTACAGAGTTTAGGGTTTAGGACATTAGGGTTTAGGGTTCAGGGTTTAGGATTCAGCGTTTAGGAAATTAGGATTCATGGTTTAGGAAATTTGGGTTTGGGATTCGGGGCTTGGGATTTAGGACTTAGGGTTTAGGGTCCCAAAACAATGGGCTACTTTCATCAAACGTAGCAGGAAAGTAGTGCCAAGTAGACCATCATCCGAGCTCCACAACAAGGGTGCCCCCCCCATACAATAACACCCTACTTGAACCCTATTATTTTACCTAGTTTTGGGGTCCAGGTATGGATGAAACGGATTTAGGGAGCCCAGGCCTGTAGCTTTTTTGTAGCATTCATGTGAGTATTCTACAAATGACAGGGGACCCTCTCACGCAAGACCCTTAATGGGTAGCTCAGGAAGCAACCTGTGAGCCTTGAATCCTTTATAACATTCAAATAGCGCAAATGGCTCTGCAGAATCAAGTTTCCTATCCCTAAGGATCAAAATCACCTAAAGGCCTTATATAGTATGGTCTTTGGGCCCAAATTCCTTCAAATATGAGTCCTCAGATGCTTAGGGTATTCTCCCTATTCTCATAGTCAAAGCAGCCAAGTAAGTGAGAATTGGCTTCTGCATGAAGGCGCCCAGGTATACCACACGAGCATCGCACCACAGCTTAGATAAACCGAGCCATGCTGGCTTGTGCCCATGACAGCAAAACTGAAACCCATAAACCATGAGGGTTTAGTAGGGTTTAGGGTTTAGGGCAATGTAGAGCATGCTAGGGCGCAGGGACCCTACGCCCCCTGACCCGAAAACCTGCCCTCAACCCCAACCATTGAAATTTTGAACCCACCTGGGCTGAGGCCAGAACTCCGAGCAGAACGTTGTAGTCTGTGTGGTAGCAAGTGTGGAACACCTTGCATTCAGGGTTTCGGGCTCAATACGTTGCTTTAAAACCCCTGGGTTGGGGGTCTACGGCCTAGGCCCGAGTAGGTTCTAACAACCCTTGGTTTTGGGGTTTGGGGTTTAGGGTTTGGGGTTTAGGGTTTGGCTTTCTGGCTAAACTACCACAAATCCATTGGCAAAAGTTTGGGTGGGATGCATGAATGCATTCCCAACTGAGCACTAGATGTTGGTTGGTGGCCTCAATCCCTTCTTGGAACCAAGACCCAACAATCTAGTCCTTCCCTGGCCCTGATAATGTTTAAGCACCCCATCCCCGATATCAGGTACTCCCTCTAAGAGGCCCTCTAAGAGGCCCTATACATTGGAAGTCACATTCAAGATTAAGGGGTTTAGGGTTTGGGGCTAAGGAGTGGGGGTGTCCAATATTAAGAGCTGGCTGAGGCCAGAAAATTGACCTGACCCTATAAACCCTAAACCCTTAAAAAAAGAATGGATAGAGTATGGGGTATATGGGGATTTCACTGTAATATACCCAAAGCCATATTCTATCTACTTAGCTAAGGGGGACTATAAGCCCTGAACCCTACAACAGTGCCTGTGTCTGGATGGCATTGAAGTGCGTGAACTTGTACAGCCTCCACAGAACACAGCTGTTATTCCGTTTAGGGGTTAAAGTCTACTCAATATATAAGTAGGTCGCGGCTGAAGGTTCCACCACGGTGGAGGCTTCGGGGTCTTGCGAAGTAAGCTGCCAAAATTCTGTCGGGGCTTCTGGAGGGTGGCTCGTAGGGTTGTAGTGGCTAGCAAGTCCACTGCGACCTTGCAATATCTAACTACGTCATAGTTTGGTACAATTGTTGAATCTTTACCAAAGCCTCAGAAATGAGATCCGACGGCCGTATTGGGAAAATCTAGATTAAGCTCATTCTCATGGGTCTCGCTACAGGATCTCGGCGTTAAATCTTCAAGTCCTCCCAGGGGTCTGGCATGGAAGGCATGGAACCCTGTACACTAAACCCGATACTCTAAACCCAAAGCACCAAAACCCCCCTAGACCCCAAGCTCTAAACCCCAAGCTTTAAGCTCTAAACCCCAAAGCCCAAGCTCTAGACCCTGAACTCTAGTTCTATTATGAGCCTTAAACCCTAAACCCTGTATTCTAGACCCTATATACCCTAAACCCGAGAGCTTTGGATGCTTCCGTTCCTTGGATTTTCGGGTTTTGGGTTTAGGGATTGGGTTTCGAAGTTTAGGGTTTGGGGTTGAGGTTTTTGGGTTTAGGGGTTTGGGTTTAGGGATTGTGTTGAGGGGTTTAGGGTTTTGGGTTTAGGGGTTTGGGTTTAGGGTTCGGGTTTTGGGTACTGCCCCCCCATATAGTGAAAGTCTGTAATCAAGGTCCCAATTTAGGTGCTGCATCTTGGTGGTACTTCAAAGGGTGCAAGGATTATCCATACAGATGTTCCCTTACAACAGAACAAGTGAAATTGCAGATTCTCCCAAAGCGCCACCTAGCATATTCGAGAACTTAACTCTCATCTAGCTGTGGCGGGGGGACGGGGGGGAACTTCACTTCTGGCAGCTGCCGGTCGGGAACAGCGGCTGAAATCTGCGATGGGAACTTCTATGGTTCTGTGCTAGCAGGTCATCCGCATCAGTCGTGACTTTTAGGTGAGCTATGGAACTTTAAATTTCGAACTATCATAATCACCGGAAGCGATGATTATTGCGGGGATTGCTGCCCGACTTCTGTACGACAAGTACTAGGCTACTAGCTCGGGCAATTACTAGATGCAACAAGACCAGAATGGGGGAGTGTAATAAACCCTAAGCCCTAAATATAGTCTCTACACGAGGCCTTGCTTCAGCTCCCTCTAGCCTGGACCTTAAAATTAAAATCCAATCTACAATAGAATTCACGGCTCTAGGTCGCTCAACTCCAACTTCCAGGACCCAACCCTAAACCCTAAACCTTCCACGCTCGGCCGCAAGAACTGCATCTGAAAATCAAGTTGGGGGGTTTCCCGACATTGAGGCTACTTTTTTGGGGGTCCTCATAAAAAGGATTATAGTGTATTGCGGTCTATATTGGGGTCCCCCTATTTATGGAGACTACCAGTCAGGAATCTGAAGTACATAAGAGCTTCAGTACACTTCAGGATATACTCCTTGGTCAGTAGGGTTTGGAAATCCCAAGTACCTAGGCGCAGATTCATGGTCCCCCCTTTCTGGAAAACAGGAACGGATCCCTACAGACGCTTTAGCAATGGAATAGTATCCATGGTTTTCGTCATTCCACGAATCCGAAGCCCCAAGTAAGTGGGTAAGGGGTCATACCTACTTGGAGGTTCATGGGACTTGGTAACTATTTATAACTGGGATTATAACCCTACTTGTAATTGGGGTACGTAACCCCTATAAGACCACTTCGGGGGATTATAAGTAGGGTTATAAGCCCAGTTATAAGTAGTTACTAAGTCCCATGAACCTTCAAGTAGAAGCATCGGAGGGATCATCGTAGCATTTAGGGCATATGATTTTCCATGCAGGGCCCTTTGGGGGGGCCCTTTTTCGAGGAGCTTCAAGAAGTTCTCGGGATATGATGGTTACCTCAATCTTTAAACAGAAGATCCAAAACCCTAAACCCGAGGGGATTCATCGACACTACGGGCCAAGTTTCGGTTGAGGAGATGTAGGATAGACATGCCTGAGCCTAGGTTTAGGGTTTAGGGCGTCGGGGTGCATGGATGTGTGTCGGATGGCCAGACCGGCGCCCTAAACCCTAAATCATGGGTTCAACTAGCACCCCCCTCTATACTACACCCCTAGGGGAGGGTAGTATAGAGGGGGGTACTCGTTGAACCCATGACTAAACCCTAAACCCATAAACCCTTACGGCCCGAATCGGGACATAGCAGCATGTCGCACAGCACAATGCGCTCGAAGACCCTTTGCGGTAAGACAATCACTGCAACAACAGCACATCACAGCGAACCCTCGACCCAAAACCCTAAACTACCCGAAACCCTAAACTACCCAGACCCAAAGCTATCCCAAGCCCTAAATCACCCAAACCCAAAACCCGAAATCTCAAACCCTAAACCCTAAACCCAAAATTATAAACCCCAAACCCTAAACCTAAATTTTAAACCCCAAAACCGAAACCTAAATTCTAATCTCCAAAACTTAAACCCTAAACCCCAAACCCCTCAAACCCCTCAAACCCTCTACAATGCGCTTCCCCGGCCTCTCGAAGTTGGGATTGTGCAGCGCTTTCACCGGGATGGGCGTCAAGTCCAGTAGTGGAGTGTGTGCCTGACCCAAAGGGACTTAGGGTTTAGGGTTTAGGGTTTAGGGGTTTAGGGGTTAGGGTTTAGGGTTTAGGGAATTGGGACCCATAATTCCGTCTATAGTATGGTAGTTTGGGGCCTAATACCCTATTAGTTGTATATATGGACCCTCTGGGTGACTTTTGAGTTTTACCTAGAAAGCCTAGGTACCCATAATAATGGGCTATTTTAACCCAAAGTAGTAGGAAATCAGGGGAAAGTTGCCTATAATTATGGGTAACTGGCTTTCTAGGTAGGACTTACTGGGTTTTAGGGTTCAGGGTTTAGGGTTTGGGGTAAATTAGGGTTTAGGGTTTAGGGTAGGGTTGACTACGATGCATACTCAAACTCCTGCATGACGCTAAGTACCCTATACCTTCGAGTTCCTGCTAGAATATGACAAAACAGGCTTATGCAGGACTTTTAAGACAAACACAATGTAGAAAACCTCTAAGCTCTAGAACCTAACTTCAGACCTATGTGGCTCTTATTGTGAAGATGCGGGCTGCTAGAGCTTATAGTCCCCCTTAAGTAGATAGAATATGGCTTTGCGTATATTTTAACAAGATCCACATATACCCCATATACTATCTACTTAAGGGAGGACTATAAACCCTAAATCCTAAACCTTAAAACCTTAATCCTAACCCCTTAATCCTAAAACCCTAAACCCTGAATCCTAAACCCTAAATCCTCAACCCCTCAACCCTATGGCCGGGGTCTGCTGGTTGAGGCCCCAAGGACAGGCATGTGAGACTGACCAGCAAGAAGCGGTTTTGAGTTCAGGGTTTACTTGGAGGGTCACGGGGACTTAGTAAGTAGGTTAATAACCGCTATAAGCCATGTAATAACCCCAGCTATCCCACTATTAGTGTGCAGGGCTTGGGGTTTAAGCTGAACTACGTACATGGCTGCTTAACAAAAACTCTAAAAACCTCTGCCTGAACGTCAAAGGTATGTGGAATAATAACCGTCTGGGCTGTTTTTAAAGGTTTTGCGCTATTATCTTACCTACGTTTGGGGTCCAGGTATGGCTTTGAAACTGCCCAAACTCTGGACCTGACCCCTAAATTCTGATCGTCAAGTCTTAGACTAAACCCAGCAGTGCGTGCCTGCTGGCGGTCCGGCAGAAGCAGATGCTGCACCGCGAATTCGTGCGTAAACCTCAGAGCAGGATGGCAAGATTGATGGGATAATCCTGCATGCACACGCTAGACTAGCTAGAGAGCTACACTTCCGAGCCCTAAGCCCTACACTCTAAAACTACACTTTCCAGAGAATAGGCATGTATTACGGGGTTGCTGTTAAGGAACTTCATAAGGGGAAACCTAATTACTATCCATACCCATGATGCGCAAACTTGGACCCTAAACACTGTATTACCCATATAACAGTAACATCCCTTGAGCAGCAACGCAGTATATGATCCTGTAGAAGTTCACCCATCAGCAGTAGGATAACGCGCCTCAGGGCTTTAAGCTGCTTGAGGATGAGAATGTGGTGTTTAGGGTTTAGGGTCATATGGTATGGTGTACGTAGGGTAACCTTATACCTAAGAAAAGGGTGAATATAAAGAGAATACACGTATGTATGTGGTGTACATAGGGTAGCCTTTTGATACCTAGGCAGAAGGTAAAGATATAAAGAATACTGGGTTGTATGGTGTACATACGGTAATCTTTTGATACCTGGTCAAAAGGCAAAAGTACAAAGAATATACGTAGGGTAACCTTACACCTAAAAATCAAAATACATAGCAGGTTGGGTGCGAAGGCTTTTAAATAAGTACATGTGAGTTTTTCAACCTCAAACCCTAAATCCTAATCCCTAAAACCCAAAACCCTAAACCCCTAAACCGTAATCCCTAAATCCTTAAACCTCAAAGCCTAAACCTCAAAAGCCTGCGCGCTTCAAGCTTTTTCCAGTCACTGCCGCTTCTTCACCGCCGTTTCATCGGACCTGGGAGCCCATGCACCCACTAAGGGTTGGTAGGGCATAAGGTTTAAGGTTTAGGGTTGAGAGGTATGTAAAATGATGGCCTTTATGGCTGTTATCATAGCTCTAAGGCTATTATTTTACATACTTTTGGGGTTTAGGTAGCGATTATGCTCCCTTATTCCCTAGTAAGCACCTGTAAGTAAGTGTAGGTGCTCGGCTTTCCCTGGTTGAGGGAGGCAGGTTGATGAGATTTAGGGTTGGGCTGGGCGTCAAAATACGTAAGTGCAGCTGCAAATGTGTGGACTTTACGAGGACCAATCCCTGAACCATAAACCCTATATAGACTCCAAGCCCAAGGGGTTTACGGCTCAGTGGTTCAAGGTTCGGATTTAAGCTCCAAACTTTATAGCGTAAGGATCAGGAGATTTTAGCTCATTCCTTTGCATTCGCTGAGCCCTAAACCCTAAAGCCTAATCCCTAAACCCTTAATCCTAGGTTCTGTGCACCCAGCAGGGTGGGTTTTTTTTACACTGAACCCTAAACCCAAAGCCCTACACCCTAAACATTAAAGCCGAAACACTAACTAAACCCTGAGACCAGTATTGGGCTCAAGCATCTGAGTGTCCAGGTACCCCAAACATAGCTACCGAAACCCTTTCGGATCATAGTATTGGGGACTTCATGACCCATTACTGGTATATTTGGACACGTAAAGGTTTAGGGGTTTAGGATTTAGGGTGTAGGGCTTAGGGGAATACTGTCATGCCACCCTAGCTCGTAGCCATTAAAGGCCCTACACAACCGTTAAAGGCCATGCACCTTTAGTGGCTGCTTTCAACAATGTAAGATGCACTAGAAAGCCTGAAAACTGAAGCCTCAACCCCTGAACACTCAGCCTTATACCCCTAAGCCCTCAACCCTCAAGCATAGACCCTAAACACTCAACCCTCAAACCTGAAACCTACACCCTTACCCCTGAGCCCTGAACCCTCAACTCTGAACCCTTAAACCTAAACTCTTTACGCTGAACCCTGAAACCGAAACCTTAAACCCTAAATCCTAAACCCGAACCCTCAACCCTCAGCCCTACCTGGACACCAAAAGTAGATAAAATAATGGCCCAAAATTCCTAAGATTAGCCCAAAAAGCAATCATTCTACAAACTTTTGAGGTTCAGGTAAACCCTTAAGCCAACACTTTCGAAGTGACAGCGTTCCGTAGCCGGCACGTCTGCCACCAGGCATTGGGCAGCAGAAGTACCTCAGCAATTTAGGGATCAGGGTTTAGGGTTTAAGATTTCAGGGTTAAGGGTTTAGAGTTTAGGGGCTTGGGTTTAGGATTTAGGCTTCAGGATCAAGGGCTAGGGATCTAGGGTTCTCAAAACGAGGATGGGAAGGGGCTCCTACTTGTAGACTTGGGGACCCTTGAGAAACATACTGTTGTTGGAGGAACGTCTTGCGCCACTCAATTCGCATAAGCTGACCTCAACTAGGGAACTTGTACCCCCCGACTTTCAAGCTACTTACTAAAAAGTGTCTTGAGCCTTCGAGTAGGACAGCAATCGGCGGTATTTCTAGAGGAGCGCTTTTGGGCAGTATGCTTCAAAATATCGGGACTTTTCATATTATAAAAATGCCGCAAAGGGGGCCCACCCAAGCCGCGCTTAACATCTGAGCTATAGCCTAACCTCTTAAACTCCCAGCAACCCCCTCAATAAATAACCCCTGCCACGTTAAGGAGTTTGGACCCTAAACCCTAAACCATTTGAAATCCCCTATATACAACCCCCTTTAAGGAGTTTGGACTGTGGCTCATCTATCCCTAAGAGCATGCAACTTTGAAGTGTCTTCATCGTCGGCCTGCGGTTTCAATGCAATTGAAGGCAAGTTTAGGGTTTAGGGCTTAAGGTTTAGGGCTCCAGGTTTAAGATTCATGGAACTAGGGGAGTTAAATCGAGGTTATATGGCCATTATATCGGGGTTGTATGGGAGTTGTACAGGGATTATGTGGAAATTATGTAGGGGGTATATGGGGGTTAACTACTACTGAGGGTTTAGAGCTTAGGGTTTAGGGTGGGTCGCCTGGGTAGGTTGCAAGGCAACCCTTAGCCCGCAACACCCCCCCAAAAAAAACAACAACCAAAACAAAACTATACCTTCAACCCCTCCACCCTAAACCTCTAAACCTCTAAACCCTAAACCCACCAAAAACTAAACCTTAAACCTCTGAAACCCGTAAACCCTTACCCCCTGAAACCCCTAAACCCTAACCCCCTGAAACCCCGAAACCCTACACCCCTGAAACCCCGAAACCCCGAAACCCCTAAGTCCTATACCTTGAGAGCTAGACGTTGATTAATCAGGCCCCTCTTTGGGGTACCCTATCTTCGGGTTCCCCCTTCATGAGGGCTATTGAGAGATAGTTAAAGCTATTCAAGCCCAGTTAGGGTGAAGGGAACCCTAAACCTTAAACCCGGAACCCTCAACCCTAAACCGTGAACCTCCGGAGGAATCATCAACTCAGGGAACCTCGGGAATATGAGTGGTCCTTTATCTGTACTTTTTTCATAGGGTTGAGCCTCTTGGGCTTTATTGGGCTGTACAATGCATAAACAGTTTCGCGGCTACCCCATGAACAGCGAATGAGCTGAACTCCATGTTACAGCTCTATTGCCTTGTAAGGTTGATGAAGCTTTTCAGATGATTGATTCCCTAAACACTACACCCTAAACCCTACACCCCTGTATATCAGCCCCCGTCGGGCATAGCATCCTTTGATAGAACCTTTATACTGCAGCTCCTGATAAAGGCACAAAATCAATATAGTTGCCACCATTATGCACAGAGAACCCTGTGCCCTAACTTGGACCCGAAAAGTAGTTGAATTGATGGCCTCAAGGTTTAGGGTTTGGGGTTCGAGAGACCATTCCCTAAACCGCCATTATTCTACATATGGGGTCCCTTGCGCTTAACCCCAAACCCTAAAGCCTAAGCAAGAAGCCAAGAGCAACCCCTAAACTGGGTTGCTGGTAGGGGACTTTAGTTACTATATTACGGACATCTACATACCCATAATTTGGTAACTTAGTTGAAGATCCTTAACAGCAAGCCCTAAACACAGCTTAGGAGCGTAAGCAGCACAACCACAAGCAGCAGCACTGGCCCCAGAAAGGCAATGAAGATGAGCTCTCGCCGCCGCCTGACATAAAGGGTTGAGGGCTTAGGGCTTAGGGTTTGGGGTTTAGGATTTGGGGGTTGTACGTAGGGGTTTAGGGTTCAGGGGCTCAGGTTGGAGTAGACGGACCAAGATTTAGGGATCAGGCTTCGGATTCGAGGTTGAGGGTTTAGGATTTACAGCTCTCCAGGTCAAGGGTTTAAGGTGCTGGGGTCTAGGGTATAGGGTTAAGGTTGGGGCTGGGGCTAGCTAGCTGCTAGCCAGTGAATCTCACAAATTGTTGTGTTGCTAGTTTTGTGGTATCTTTACCTCATATTGAGGGCGCGCTAGGGTTAGTCTATGTAGGGTTTGGATTTTCAGACACTATAATAGCAGAGCTTGTACATAGTATGGTAGTACAGGTAGGATGCTTACCCTAAGCCCTACCTAAACCCAAAAGTATGTAAAAAAAATAGCCCTAAAACCATAATAACAGCCATAAAGGCAATTATTTTACATACTTTTGGGGTCCAGGTAAACTCTAAGCCCTAAAACCAATGTTCAGAATGGAAGAGCCAAGCAAAGGCAACTTGGTCAACCTGGGCTTCGGGTTGTTAGTTCCTGGATTGCCATTCAGGCGCTAATTTAGGGTTTAGGGTTTAGGGCTGGGTGTAGAGTTTAGGGTGTATGGGGTGTAGAGTCTAGGGTTCCTAAAATTTCAGGTTTGGGGCATTTGGATTTTGGGGCTTGGGGACGTTCAAAACTTAGGGTTTGGAGTATCTTAATGAAAAATCATATGAAAAAGAGGATGAAAGATGCTATGGCAACTGAGATGATCTTCTGAGGGTGAAGATCAGATTGAAGTTAAGGATCCCAAGCTGGGTTGTCATATGGGTTGTTCTCGAAATTATGGGTCCCTCTTGGTTATAGATTATATTGCGGACCTAATATATAGGGGTACCAAAATTCGATCCTAGTTTTGGGAAATTACGTATATCAAGGAAGGCATGTTTGTTGCTATGTCACCATACCATGATAACTTACTGGGTTCCTTTTGCCAACTTGAACGGTCAGAATCCCGCGGGTGTAAAACACGCACCCGAGCAGGCAGCACCGTGGAAGGTCTGGGCAGCGCATTCATCATAAGGTGCGCAGGCCGTTTGTCTACTGCCACAAACTCTACAACCGCTGTCCCACGGAAAGTTCAACGCTCGCCTCGACTGCAGAGCCCAGCCACTTCCAATCCTTGCTTGGAGGGCCTGAGAGATTGGGTAAGTAGGTAAAAAACCGGGATGAATGGGGTTAGTATATGGCTCATATGCGGATGATTAATCTAAGTCCCCTTGACCCTCCAAGTATGCCGCCCTCCATCCCTATGGGAACTCACGTACTCCGCAGAAAAGAACTCTACACCCTAAACTCTTAGGAAAAGGCTGCCAGTATCCCAAGGGTCCTTGGAACCTATACCCTCAGCCTTAAAGCTCCAACTCATAGACCTCTGAGAACCCTGAGCAAGAAAAATCCAAGCATCCCAAAACCTAAATAAGCATTCAGCAAGCAGACCAGAAGTCGAACCCTGAACCCTGAATCCTGAACCCTAAATCCTTAGCCCTAAATCCTTAGCCCTGCGTCCTTTACCTTAAATCCTACAACCCTCAACTCTAAACCCTGAAGCCTAAATCCTAAATCGCAAGCCCTAAATCCGATCCTACAATCCTCAACTCCAAACCCCTGAAGCCTTAGGTCCATGCCCCTACAGTAATAGCTCCTAAGTATGGAGTTAATAGCCCTTGTGGTACCATTTCGGGGGGGGGAATGGGCCCAACTGAACCCTAAACCCTATATCCTAAACCCTAAACCCTAATACCCTACTAACTATAGTAGTTTCCATTTTCTTTTCCATTATCCCAATATAAAACCTTAATCGGTAGAACCGACCTTGCTCGATGGTCTTCTCTGCGAGGCGGCTGTTTCTCCGCCTTTTGCTCATAGTCTAAGGGTTAGGGTTTGGGTTTAGGGTTTAGGGGTTTAGGGTTTAGGGGTTTAGGGCTTAGGGGTTTAGGGGTTTAGGGTTTTAGGGGTTTAGGATTTCGTTTTCTGGGTTTAGGAACTTTCAATCTAAGGTTGAAACCATGGGCCCCTAGTATGGGCCCTTACTCCTTAGATCCTTATACATACACCTACTATATACCCTATATGTACCCTACAGGGCCTAAGGGCCCATATTAGGGCCCATACTTCTAAACTTAGACTCAAAGGGCAACCACGGGTAATTACTATGGATTTAGCACCCTAAGCCCTAGAGCCTGAAGAAAGGCTACATCCCAAAACCCAAAACCCTAAAACCCGAAAACCCGAAACACTTACACGAGGGATCCTTCAAGCCCGAAAGTGGTTCAAGGTTTAGGCTTTCCCAGAGGGTCCATGTACCCAAGAATTAGGTGGGTTTAGGGTTTAGGGCTTAGTGTCCACTAACCCAGAGGGCCCATGTACCCAATAACTAGGTACTTGGGTTTGGGTAGTAGTAATTATAGCACAAGTTCTGGGCAAATATATGACCATTAAGTACTTGGACCCGTAAGGTTTGGGGTCAACATTGAGAATATCTATAGTCTTTCGGACCTAATGTAGGCCTAAACCCCAAACCCTAAACCACCCTAAACCCTGAACCCTAAATCCTAAGCCGGTTATAGGCTTGGAGCTCCAAGGCAAGTAAACAACACCTGGAACCCAAGAGCTTGCGAGCAGGAAGCCTTGCGCGGTGCCTTGTTGCAAGGTATGGGTTGAATGACCCAAATAATAGGGTCCCTTTGAAGGGATTTATAGGGGGATATATAGGGATATATTTGGACCATTCAGAGGTATATAGGGCCCAAATCATGGGGTTTTAGGGCCCAATATGATATCAATGGTATTTGCGCCCTGAAGCCCTATTATTTGGGTCCTTGGACCCTAAACCCTAAACCATATATATCCTCCCTATAACCCCTTTAGAGGGACTCTATTATTAGAGTCCTTGAACAATTAGGGTGAAGTAAGCTTTCCTAAGTTGGCACTGCGATTGCCACAATGACCGGCCGGTAACCTGTGAAGTCTGTTGCATCCGGGATGGCGTCCCAATACATTCCTTTGCCTTTATCGCAGAGGCACGGGTCAGCAGTTGTAGATCCCTTGGCATCGGCCACCTGCCCGAAAGCGACACAATGGAGCATCGGCGGTTCTCGTCTGCTTGGCGCTGGCTTCGTGGGGCAGCACCGACTTCGACAGCATCTTCACAAGTTTTCCTTAAGGGTCCAAGGAACCAAAGAACAGGGCTTTAGGGCCCAAATACCATTAACATTACAGCATTTGGGCCCTAAAACGCTATGATTTGATTATTTGGGGTCCCATATACCCATATATCCCTATATATCCCCCTATAGACCCCTTTAAAGGGGGACCCTATTCTTTGGGTCCTTGGACCCTTAGGGTCCGTCTGATCTGCATCGTGATGGCCAGGCTTAGGGGAAAGCATGTTTGGCGGTCCAAGTTTTTTTGGCAAACCCTACACCCTGAACCTTTTTAAGGCCAGGCCCGGGTTTGGGGTTTAGGTTTTGGGGTTTAGGGTATAGGGTTTAGGGTTTCACCACTCGAAACAGGCACGAATAACAGATCCTGTTGCAAATTTTTAGCACAATCCGCTAAGAGCGCAAAGCCCTCAGTATACCCAAACCCCTGCATTCCCGTGTCAAATCGAAACACAACCCCTCGACTAAAGGTCGTCTGAGACCGCAACAGCAATCCAGGGCTTAAAGGTTGGGGTGGAGGAATAGATTCCTATCGTAGTCTCTCGAGCCCAGCCGATCATCAATTCTGCGTTCCATTCCTTCATGCCCTTCAAATCAACCAGCCGAAGCCCTGCACCCTACATACTGCAATAGATTCTTTCAGGAGTATGTGCAGGGTGTACCCCAGACCCTGAACCCTACACCCTAGACCCGCAACCCTTAACTGCTAGTCTCGCCGTCGCATCTGTCTTTGATTCTCCACCAATCAGCAATACATAACGAAAAACAGGAGTCTAGGTCCCCAAGCCCTACACCTTTAGCATTTAGGGGTTTAGGGTTTAGGGTTAAGATGATTGATCCTTGAACCCTGAACCCTCAAACAACCCTAAAACCCTAACCGTAAATTGCCAGCCCGTAACCCGTAAACCCAAACGCCCCCGACTGATGTAGACCCCGAAATACAATGGTCTTATTATGGAGACCCCCCCAAAAAGCACCCTTAAACCTTAAACCCTAAACCCCATGGTAATTCGGGAAGATCCTAATTCCCAGAAACCACTCCCTTACACCAAGCTTCCTTTTCATGGTCTATTTTCCACTTTGATTCTTCATGAGTGCGGGTTTGGGGGTTTAGGGCTTAGGGGGTATCTTATCCCTAAACCCCTAACAGAGTGTCCCTAAGTTGTGGAAAACCCCCTTGTCCCTGGCGACCTGCTTTTGGTCGTCAGTTGTCGGTTTTGCCGACGGCTTCTCTGAACTGGGACGCCTTGTGTTCAACAGAGCCTAGAATTTTAGGCTTCAAGGCTCGTTGATGTTCAGCCAATACAAGTAAAGTGGTGGAGCATCACATGACATGGACAAGAATAAGGAAAATGTAATGGGCTCTTGGCTTATATGTGGATCATAGGGATTGAATATGTGTTGAAGGAAGCTTCCAGTACGTGGGGAGTCTAGGGTGCCTCCAAGGGGTTGTGAAGGGGTATATACGTTCTATAGGGTTCAGGGTTTAGGGAACTTCCAGGGGAGTTAAGACATGTATGCCTATACATGAGGCTGGCTTGTGACGTATATTGGGAAGAACAAAGGTATATCAGGAATAATGGATGGCAAACAGCCCAACGGAAACTTGTGTAGGCTTGAGCGACGGAAGCAGATAGATCGTGGCTACTTTGAATACTGACGCATTTCTTGTCCCATTTCATGCAAGTAGGAGACTTTCTCAAACTTATCCGTCTGCAGTCCTTCCAGTGGAACGATACACATAGCTTCCTGATAGTGCCGAACCAGCCTTGGGTGCGTAGAACAAACTGTTCCGGAGAAACACTCATACTGTTGATGGGAAATTCATACCCTATAAATCCTTATATTATACCCTATAAACCCTGTAAACCCTATAAACCTACACTTCCCGAATTCCGGGGTTTGGGTACACATGTGGTCATGCAAGATTGTCCATCAGCCATATGCTCACATACTGTAGTTCAGGGAGTTTTCTCATGTACCCTAGGGTTTGTATGCTTGGGTTTGGGTCCCTAAGCCATGGAATATGGCCCGTCATAAGGGTATCTGGGACCCACAACCGAGGCTTACAAACATTAAAGGTACAAAAGTGAAGTCTTTGGATAGCAAGCACGCTTTTGTCTCTAAACCCTCATTTCTTCATGGTTCGAGCTCATGGCTGAACCACACACGGTTTAGGGTTTAGGGCTGGAGTCTAAGTGGTAGAGCCTCATGAAGTTCGGGGGTGTAGGAGTTACAGTCAAGATTTCCCCACATAAATCTGGGACATGGGTTCTTTCTTAGGGAAGATACTAGAGATTATCAACTACCAGAGGGACCCTATGTCCACCCTTAGTGGTCCCTTGGCAAGCCTAATAATATTTTCTCGAAGCCCAGAAGCTCGCTGCCAGAGGCATCTATTGACAGTAGCTCATGTGAGGATTCGATGGGGATGTTTAGGGTTTAGGTCAGGCAGTTTCCCTTTGTACCCTTAGGGTTTGTACCCGTGGGCTTCAGTCCCTAAACCATGGATTTTGGCTCTTAATTAATGTATTTGGACCCAAAACCTAGGGTGACAAACATTAGCATACAAACTTAAAGTCCTTGATTAGGGTCCCGTCTCATTGAGCAGCAATAAGTAGAGGGCTCCAGCAACAGCTACGGTCAAGGATCATAATGTAGACCCATGATCAATAAATCCCCTCCTTTAAAGGGCCTTAAAATTAGGCCTCTCTTATAATGCCCACTAAGGGGAGGGGGTTTATTAATTAGGGGTCTACATTAGGGAGGTGACGAGTAGATCCATCATGCGGCTTGTGGATTTACTGTAGGCTTTACTGAGAACCTCCTATGTAATTCTTTTTTGGGTTGTACTGCGGCAGGACAAAAGTTCGCCACACGGACTTGACCTGACATGTTTTCGGCTATGGCAACCCCTCCTCCCCTTAGACTCCTAGCACAAGCTCTCCGCCGGGAACTTTATAATAGTATAAATATTTATTCCGGGAAATTAACTACTCCGCCACGCTGGCCATGTAAAATGACACTTCTGCCCTCTCCGCTTCTCCGCGGTACTGTAGGCTAGTTGGAAGTCCCCCGCATGTCAAAACTTTTGTCTCGGGGTGTATTATCCCTTAGAGG
>CAJNIZ010042835.1:32661-42786 GCA_905231905.1 Symbiodinium pilosum
CCTCCTCCCCTTAGACTCCTAGCACAAGCTCTCCGCCGGGAACATTATAATGATATAAATTTATTCCCGGAAATTAACTACTCCGCCACGCTGGCCATGTAATACAACACTTCTGCACTCTCCGCTTCTCCGCGGTACTGTAGCCTAGTTGGAGGTCCTCCGCGTGTCGAAACCTTCGTCCCGGGGGTGTATATTACAATCCTTTGCCAAAAAACCAGAATAATTCCAGAAGAGGGTTTCGCATGGGCTTAGGGCTGAAAAGGGATGAGTTTAGGGTTTTGGGCTTGTAAGCTTGTTCAGAGGACGTAGGCATCGAGGCTCCCTTACCCCCACCCAAAAGCTTGAATCTGCGCCTCCATCTAAGCCGTGCACCCCTCAGACCTGAATCCCGAATCCCCAAATCTTGAAATCATAAAGCCCTAAACCCTAAACCCTAATCCTTTAGGGTTTAGGGTTTAGGGTCTTTGCCTGAAGTCTTAACGCCCTAAATCCTTCATCTAGAAGTCAATAGCTGGGTGATACTTGGAGGTTCCTGAGACTTAGTAGCTACTTATAACTGAACTTATAACCCTACTTATAACCCCCTAAATGGCCGTATAGGGGTTACCCCAGTTATAAGTAGGGTTATAACCCCGGTTATGAATTGTTACTAATGAACCTCCAAGGATCACCCAGTTATAAGCCTTATACAGCTCTAGCATCAGTGAGGCCCCTGCAGGGTAATCCTGAAATTTGAAACCCCAAGTTTCTAAACCCTAAACGCCTTAGACCCCTAACCCTAAACCCTTAAAGCCATTGAACCCGTAAACGCAAACCCCTAGGCCCTAAAGCCCAAGATAAGCCCTCAAAGCCCCCAAATAAACCCTGACACCTTAGACAAATCATACACTAAACTCTAAACCCCTCGCCTCAGACCGCAAACCCCCTCAAAACCCTCCATTTTGCTCCAAACACCATGAGACCCAAACTCTGAAGTCCTAAATCCTAAACCCCTAACCCTTACCTGGACCCTAGATGTCCTTCCTTTTTGGGGTTCTCTCCTGCATGTTTGTAGGGTATATCCCACATAAAAGGTAGTAGGACATCCAGGGTCTAGGTAAACCCCAAAACCTAAACCCTTTCACCCTGAACCCCTAAACACTCAACCCTAGAAACTCTCAACCCTTCATGAACTGTAGTCCAAACTCCTAGCATCCCCTTAAGAAGTCCTGTAAAACTCCCCTACACTCTCAACCCAACACACCCAGATCTGCTTAGCCACGCCGGAGCCGCGCCCATCCGCCGCGCTGGCGATGCCGCACCGAGGCGTAGGCGTTGTAGCGCCAGGTGGAGACTCTCCTCCGCAGTTTAGGGTTTTAAAGGGAAATTTACGGGTTATGTAGGGGTTATATAGGGATAATGGAAAAGAAAATGGAAGCTACTATATTATTGCTAGGATATATGTTGGGGTTATATGGACCTCCGCAGATATTCACTGGGACTTAGGGTTTACCTAAGACGCAAAATACCTTCAGTTTCAGGACCCTAAAGTATAATTCCTTCGGAGGTTTTTTTTTTTTTGATCAGGGGTCTGCATTAGTGGGGGTCATATTCGGGTACTCTTATAGTCCTATAATACCATGTTTTATCCTAAACCGTACACCTTGAGCCCTAAGACCTAAACCCTACGCCATATTATAGCGCTATTACAGGGTGAAGGGTTGCAACTGTAAACCCTAAACCCTCATTGTACCGCTACTACAGGGTGGAGGGTTCCACCGAAACCATGAACCCTAAACCCTGAAGCCCTAATGCTCATTTTCTGCTTCGAGAATCCCCAAAACCTGAAGCGGGACCCCGAAAGCCATCGGCCCTGAAAGTGTAGGGCTTAGGGTTTTAGGGTTTGGGGTTTAGGGCGTTAGGATGGTTTAGGGCTTCCTGGGAAAACTGATTTATAGAGAAGTCATAGCACCAAGAAAGCCGGCACGCAAAAATGCATCCCCAAACCGTGTACATCTTACATGAGACGCACGAGCGGAAACCCTATACTCTAGACACTAAGCCCGAAAGCCTGTAAAACCTAAACCCTGTACGCTTCAACCCCTGAACCCTGAACCCTAAACCCTGTAAACCCTAAACTGCAAACCCTATATATCCGAAACCCTCTGCCTGGGAGCAAACGCCTGCTGCACGGCGGGCCATGGACCATGGCAGGGAGAGACCTCGAAATTTTGGGGTTTGGGGTTTAGGGTTCTAGGGTATTAGGGCTTCGGCATTAGGATTTAGAGTTGAAGGTTGAGGGTTTAGGGCCCAAGGCTTGCGGAATAGGGTTGAAGGATTTTGGTTTAAGAACTTGGGGTTGAGGTTTTAGGGATAAGGGTTTAAGGAGAATTGCTCGGGTCCAGAAATGCATCACATTGAATTGTCCCCTAAACCCTGAACCCTACAACTTCATCAGAAGCCCCGCACAATGAGCCTTGCCTTGTGAATCCTTAACTGCCAACCTCCAAACCCACAGGGTTGAGGTTTAAGGCTGTAGGGTTTAAGGTTTGAGGTTAGGTTTTCAGGTTTACGGTCTACGGTTTACAGTTTAGGGCCACCCAATTACACTCTTAAAGCTTCTAAGCCCACATGGTTAAGGTTTTAGGGTTTAGGTTTTAGAGTTTGGGGTTTCGCCCAAGATTAACAGTCCCCAGGGCATTTGGGTAAACGTCCTCTTAGGCACAATATGCTGGCCTCACGCGACGCTCCCTCTCAATGCTTGCTATGCCCCTCGTTTGCCTAAACCTTAGCCCTAAACCCTGACACCTTGAACCCTAAACCCTGAACCCTGAAACATCCTGAAACCTAGGATCTTACACCCTAAACCTAAATCTTTAAGCCTCACCCCTAAACCCTAATGAAACCTAGGCCCTATATACGAGGCCAAGATCCCAAATCTTAATTATACTTGAGCCTAAAAGGTTACAGTTCTGGGTTTAGGGATTAGGGTGTGGAGTTCAGAGTTTAGGGTTTAGAGCTTAGGGTCTAGGGTTTGGGCTTTTGAGCTTAGGGTTTAGGGCTTCAGGGTTAAAACCTAAACCAGGTTTCCCCCAACAGTACGTCTCAAGACATTCCTGCATAGGGAGCCCGAGAATGTGTTGCTAATCCCTTTGCATAGGGTCACCGGCTGGTGCAAACCAAGGGTTTAGGGGTTTAGAGCTTAGGGTTTAGGGTTTAGGGTTTAGGGGTTTAGGGGTTTAGGGGTTTAGGGTTAGGGTTTAGGGGTTAGAGCTTCGGGTTTAGGTCCCAGAGTCATTGCCCACCGTATACTAAACTCTCAACCTTAAACGATGCACCCTAGACCGTGTTCTCTCTGGTTGTATACCCTTTGAACCCTTTAAGCCTTGCACCCAGAAGCCTAAACCCCGACGTACAAACATCATAAACCCTACAAAGGTACACCCAGTGAAACCCCTGTGTAACCCTTGACGTCCAGGTGTCATTGCTCCTCCAGGCGCTGCAGCATCGACGCTGGCTCCCGGTGCCACAGCGGCAAGGGCTTCCCAAGCGCTGAGCCTGTGCTTGCTTAGAGGTTCATGGGACTTAGTAACTACCTATAACTGGCTAAATGGCCTTATAGGGGTTACCTCAGTTATACGTAGGGTTATAACCCCAGTTACACATGGTTACTAAGTCCCATGAGCCTCCAAGTAGTGGAGCTTCCAAGAAGTGCCGGGCTTGGGGGTGCAGGGTTTATAAGGATTAAATACGAAGGGGTGGCTGGGTTGGGAAGCCTGGGCCCTAAACCCAAAGCCCTAAAACATGATCCTAAAACCAGGGTTTAGGGTGGGTTTAGGGCTTAGGGCTTAGGGTTTGGGGTTTAGGGTGCCCTAAAACCCTAAACTCTCAATAGGTTTAGGGTCTAGGGTTCAATTTGGGTTCAGGATTTACCAGGACCTTCCAATTTAGGGTTGTTATGAAGATCCTAAAAAGGCTCAAAAGGTTCCAGAGTGCAGTAGGCTTTGTGTCTGGAGCTTCGACCCTAAACCCTAGACCTTCTGGGCGTAGGATTCCACCCGGGCAAGGATTTAGGGTTTCGGGTTTGGGGTGAAGGGTCTCGGACTTGCAACAATTTTTGTTCGTGGCCGAACCTCGAACAGGTAAGGAATGTAGCCTCGAGTCTACAAAAGGTTCATGAGTCATCTGGCTAAAGTTATGTGACCCATGCTTGTACTTCAGTCTCGCCAAGGGGACACCCAACACATACACGATATTCTCCTTTCAGGAAAGGACGACTTGGGAACACAGTCCAAGCCCCAGGCGGGGGGGGGGGTATAAGGGTTTGAGGTTTAAAGTTGAGAGTTTAGCCCTAAGAAAGTCATCATTAGGTTCGGAGGGTCCTATCTTGAAGCCCCCTAGACCCTGAACAGCTAAAATTTGTATCCTAAGCCGTAACACGAAACCCTAAACCCTAAACCGAACCAAACCCTAAACCCTAAATCCTACACACTCAATCCTAAGCCCTGTAATCTCAAGGGTAGGCTGCTTGACATAGCTTTCAGCTCCGCTGTCGCCCCGGCTGCTGTCAAGAGATCCTGAGTTGGATTTACTTTAGGGTTTAGGGTTTAGGGTTTAGGATTTAAGGTTTAGGTAAGGTTCGGGGTTTAGGATTTGAGGCTCATTGCAGGGTTTGGGGCTCAGGGTTCAGGGTTCAGAGTTCAAGGGAATTGTAGATTGTAGAGGTTTCGGGTAGGAATAGGATTATTGGGTATTTGGACCCTTTAGGGCTAGAGCAATACTTGCAAGAGGAATCTAGGAGCATACTCCCTAAACCCTAAAGACTAAACCTTGGACTGCCCCCCATCAGTAACGATTGGATAATAACTTCAATATGGTTATATATAGCCCTTAATAGGACCCCTAATATAGACTGTTACTGGGGGGGGCAGTACCCAAACTAAACCCGAAACCTGGTAATTATTCTTAGGGCTGAGAGTTGGGATACCCCCGACCCCAAACCCTAAAACTTGTGGGTTTAGGGTTTAGGGTGTAGGCTGCACCCCAGGCTCTTGATAGAAACCCAAGGTGAGTTCGAAGTGTAGCATGCGAGCTTGCATGGTTTGGGATTTGCCTGCGGAGAACTGCTCAGCCGTTGTGCAAACCTAAGCCCCAAGTTCTAAACTCTCAATCCAAAACCCTAAACCCTAAAACCTGTACCCTAAACCCTAAAACCTGAATCCTAGACCCCAAATCCCAGATCCTAGACCCTAAGCCCTAAGCCCTAAACCCGAAACCCCTGAACCCCCTAAACCCTAAACCCTGAACCCTAAATCTCAAACCCTGGACCCTAGGCTTTGCCGTAACCCTGTTGGAACCCGTCAGTGCCGACTCATCGGTGCATAGACTTAGAAGGCACGCCACGCAGCGTGTCTTTGCGACCCGAACGAAGTACATATTAGGTTAGGCCCCCACCCACTAACCCTAAGGCTCCATGTACATAATAATTGGGTGCTTGCTGTTTTGGCACTCGTAATTGTAGTTCAGGTTTTGGGTAAGCATATGATTGTTGGGTACTTGTACCTTTAGGGTAGTAGTGAACACAAACAAGGGCTAATAGTAAATATATTAAGGTCGTCTATCTATTCCTAGTAGACCACTACAACTGGGTGGGGCCCAACCTCAAGAACATGGACTCATCCTCTTGCCATGCTCAATTTAGTTAAAAGCTGTGTTTGCCGACGGACGGGACCTGCAGGCGTCGCGAAGTGCAACGCAGAAGGACATGCTTTATACCCGAAACCCTTAAACCCTAAACCCGTAAACCCTAAACCCCTAAACTCTAAGCCCTAAACCCTAAGCCCTAAACCCTTATATAACCCCTGAACTAAGAATCCGTTTGCCCTGGGAGCTGCACTCGTTGACAAAGCAAAGAGCCAAGAAATTCCAGGGGTTTAGGGTTTGGGGGTGTAGGGTTTATTTTGGGGTTTAGAGGTTTAGGAAGTTGAGCGCTGGGTTTCCAGGAGACTTTGTAGCCTCTCAACGCAATCACCACGGTGGATGCTAAAATCCAGCATGACCCCGGGTACCATATATACGTTGGGATTTATGATAGTTTTGTATACTAAGGTCATACAGGATGTTTGGTGTCAACGGTAGAGCGTCCGACATCTATCATAAGGCTGAGGGCTTAGGACCGGATCTTGCATGCCTCATGGGGTCCAGGACAGCCGCTTTCTGAGTTAATCCCCTTGTGTGGGTTGGTCTGTTGTGTACCCTAAACCCTAAACCCTAAACCCTGAACCCTTGCCCTGTCAACATGCTTCATCCCCCCAGAAACCATAAACCCAAGGCTCCAACCTGCGACCCCTAGAAATTAAGGCGCAAACCGCGAGCCTTAAACCCACAAACCCTGTAATCCATCCTAAGTTTCCGAAAATTGTAGAGTTTAGGGTTTAAGGTTTAGGCTTCATAGGTCTTGATGTGAAGGATTTAAGTTTAAGGTTTAGACCTAGGGCGCAAGTCAATTATTGTGACTCACAGGCGCGGGCCCTTACACCTAGAAGCCCTAAATTCAAATCCCTATGCACCTAGTTGTTCCCATAGTATACCCGATGAACCCTCTAGAGCCTCCGAAACCCTAAACCCAAACCCTGAACCCTCAACCCCTGCACCCTAAACAAATCCAGGTGCCGTTACCACGAGCGGAGCAACAGCTAAAATGAGATGCGCCGACAGCGCTGGGGTTCGGTCTGCAAAATGCCAGGTGCCTCCCGGCTTAGGGTCTACTTGGAGGTACATGGGACTTAGTAACCATTTATATCTGGGGTTATAACCTTACTTATAATTGGGGTAACCCCTTTAAGGCCATTTAGGGGGGCTATAAGTACGTAGGGTTATCAACCCAGTTATAAGTAGTTACTGACTCCCATGAACCTTCAAGTAGGGTCTAGGGTTTAGGATGCCAACATGGGGATTTTGGCAAATGGGGGATCCCTTTTGGGGCCTTCCCATGATAGCCAGTGAACGTGTTGGGGCTTTGAAGAAAGCCACCCATTTTTGGAAACTACTTCATGGCCCGTAGTTGGGCCCAAAGGGTTTCCTACATGGGTAGATTGGTCTACCAACATAATATGTGATCTATGTGATTGGCTGCAACTTGAACATTCGAGGGTGTTGAATATCAGCGGGAGCTTATAGATTCCAATCATGAAGTTTGCTCTGCAAGGGTTAGGATGGTTAATGCCCTGCACCCTAAACCCCCTAGAGCCCTAAATCCTGAACTCCAACCATGGCCGTCGTGTGCTTGTGTGTGTGCTTTGTGTTTTGGCGGGGGGGTGGGGGGGTTAGGGTTTATGGGTTGGACACCAGACTCGTCTTCTTACAGCACCATATCCCAAAAGAAGCCAACAGTGTCGTTCTGTGTTGGGGGGCTGTGGATTCCCAAAGGAAAACACTGAAAAGGCTACCCCAGTGGACTTGGGTAGTGCTCAATGGCCACAGACCACAAAACACTGAAATTTCAGAAACCTCCCACAGTCGCATCATGAAGGCCCAAACCCAAAAACCTAAACCAAAGACCCCTAAACTGGACACTACTCCTAATCAATCCACAACTCGGAGCCCTAGAACGTCTCGGCTCTAAATCCCAGCTACAATCACCAGTATGCTGTGAAACAAGGGCGTTGTACCTAATTGGGTTTAGGGTCTGTCTAGGTTAGGTTACTCCAGGTACACCCCCCCAAACCTTAAACCCTAATCCCTAAACGTTAAATGCACAGTCCCTGATGAAGTCCTTGCAGCAATAAAATACAATCAGGCAGACCAGCTACGCGAAGGCAAGTAGAGGAAATCGCCTCTCCTCGAAGGATTGAACTTAATGACAATAGCAAGAGTCATAGTAGTGAGAGCAGTAATACCAGCAACAGGCATAGTAGTATTAATAATTCAAACGATAAGAGCGTATAGATGTCAAGTAAGAGTAGTCGTCGAACTGTCAGTAGCGATAATCGTAAGCTAGTGCTTAGAAGAATGGAGATGATACTCATGATTGTGGTAGTAATAGAAACTGGGTTTGGGGGTTTAGGGTTGCACCCTAACCCCCAAACCTTAAACAGATCTAACGGTGATTTTGCGGTCTCGTGCGTGGGTTGCGCTTTGCGGGACTGATCTTGGGCTTGGCTCCGGGTTTAGGATTTAGGGTCTATAAAGGTTTAGGGATATAAGGTTTAGGGTTTAGGGTCAGTAAACGTTTAGGGGATCTACGGTTTAGGGTTTAGTGTCTATAAGGGTTTAGAGGATTTAAGGAATAGGGTTTGGTGTCTATGAAGTCTTGGGCGATTTAAGGTTGAGTGTTTCCGGGATTTAGGGCTTGAGGCTTTTGGTGGGTGCCCCGTTTTCCACGTAAGTACCCCTAGATGCTGAACCAAAGCACACAAGCAGCAAGTCTCTGAAGCAGTAAGACCCAGGGCCAGCAAACGTGACCCGAGATATGTTATACTACAAGCATTACGAAGAAGGAGTAATGGGAACCAAATTAAGGCTGAGGTTAAGGGTTTAGTGCCCCATAACAGGGGGCTTTCTGAGACCTTAGGAAGCTGCAGGGAGGCCCTGGGGATGTACCCCTAACATAGGGTTTATAGGGTTAAGGGCACCCATGTTTGTGTTAGGGAGCCCTGGTTCAGGGTTTAGGGTTGTTTGAGGCCCTCTTGAGGGTTCCTTCCCTAAACCCCAAACCCTAAGCCCTAAACCCCGAACCCTCACCCTCGAACCTGAAATCATACAACCCCAGGCCCCAGGCTTTTGATGTCCCGACCAACCCAAGGCTCAAACAATCAGTCTCACACTGCTCTGTTTTGGGGGTTGGGCTTAGAATTTTGAGTTTAGGATGATATAGGGTTTAAGGTTTAGCGACCAGGGATATATAGGGTTTAGGGTTTAGGGAATAAGGATATATTGGGTTTAACGTTTAGGGTTTGCTGCCATCCATTCTGATCTTGCTGGCTGTTCTCGTTGCCAGTCCGCGGAAAAGATGCGGAACCCGAACGCAAGATCTGGATGGGACAAGTTACAACCGAAGCTTACTAGTTTTTAGTAGGGAATTAGAGAATACGATCTCTACATAACCCCTATATAAAGTATCATTCCCCTAGTCCCTACTACGCCTAAACCCTAAACCCTCTGTATCTCTCTCTCTCTCTCTCTCTCTCCCTAATGGTTGTATATGTGGACCCTCTGGGAATGTGAGTATGTGGGGTGTAGGCTTTAGGGTTTTGGGTTGTGTGTGTGTGTGAGCAGGCCAACAAGCCAAGGATAGTGTAGTCCTTAAATAGCTTTCACTTGTATGGTCGCCTCAAAACGGGTTATAGGAAATACACAGGCTTCAGTGTCTTTTTAGGACTTAGGGTGTATATATCAATAGTACGGTCCTAGATTTCCCAGCATAACCATGGTATCGAGTACGTCAACAAAAAAAACATCAACATGGCATTGCAACCACTTTCCCGATATATCCCCACATATCCCCACCCAGCAATCATGACCAGAAGGGATAACCAGGATTATGTTAGGGTGCTCTTATATTTCCATTATACCGCGATTACAGGGTGGGGGGGTCCTCCTAGTAGGTCCTTGCAATCTAAACCTTATAGATCATTCATGTGTGTATAACCCTAGGTTCAAACCCTCGGCGCACTGCATCCGAGAAGGTTGAAGGAACTCCAAAACCCCTAAACCCTAAGCCGTGAACCCTAAAGTTTGGGGTTTAGGGTTGAGGGTTCAGGGTTTGGGTATCAGGCTTTAGGGTTCAGGGTTTAGGGTTCATGGTTTAAGGCTTNNCCTTGAACCCTAAACCCCCCAAGCCTTGAGCCTACTCCTAGCGAGATCTTTGTAATCTCTTCGGGGGGCTATATGGGAAATGGAAGCCAGCACAGTATTGCCTAGGGTTTAGTGTTTAGTTTTGATGTTCCACCCCCCAACCCCCACCCCCCGGCAATCCCTAATAGTACATACGTACATACGTCCCCACGTATTAGTAATTAGTAATTCGGTCTCTTATGGGGAATGTATGATCTTAGGGGTGAGGCGGGGGGGGGGGGGTACTAGGCCCATTTTCTACACAAACCATGTCGCTATTTATTTACCCACTACTCAACTACCCAGCTGCTG
>CAJNIZ010042835.1:46182-60517 GCA_905231905.1 Symbiodinium pilosum
GGTGTGCATAGCCATATACATGTGCATAAGGTAATTTCCCAAAAAAGGGGGACCCCAATATAGACCCCAATATACTATAATCCTGATTATGGGGACCCCTAAAATGGTACGCCTACTTTTGAGAAAGAAAGCCAGGCCAGGATCCCTAAACCTTAAACTATATCCGGGCTTGGGGTTTAGGGTTTTAGGGTTTAGGGTTTTAGGGTTTAGGGTTTTAGGGTTTAGGGATTTGGGTCAATTCCCCTAAGGGTCCAAGGACCCAAATAATGGGGTTTTAGGGCCCAAATACTACAATATTAATGGTAATTTGGGCCCTACAACCCTAGTTTTGGGGTCCTTGGACCCTTAGGGATATACAAGCCCTAGATACCCCTATGGAACTCCTAATTTGCTTTAACCACCAGTGGGGGGCGAATAAATAACGCAGCCCTTCAGGATGCCCGGACCCCAGCCCTTAAGCCCTGCTCCCAGGGACCCCCGAAACCATGCACCCAAGTCCAAACCCTAAACGTAAACCGTAAACCCTACATCTTGAGCCATAAACCCCTAAACCCTAGACCCCAAACTTGAATCTTCAACCCTTAACTTAAACTCTGAACCCTAAACCCTAACCTTACACCCTAAACCCTGAACCCTAAACCCTCAACCCTCAACCCTAAAACCTACATGAGCATACTGCTGACACCCCGTTCCCCTCCGTGCTCCTTGGGGGATTTAATCGGCCCTAAAAGTCGATCAGAAACCCTATAGCGCTCTCAATTCGATGAAGCTAAGTGGACCTAAAGATACATCCATGTAATTTAGAAACCGAAATAGGGTCCACTTAATGTGTGTGCAGGTTGTGTGTAGGGTTTACGGTTCAGCATAATTGCTAAAGGGTTCATTAGAATAGTTGCAGTATAGGGGCTGATAAACCTCGTGGGGCTCATGTAATCTCCCTAAACCCTAAACCCTGTCCCCCTCTCCGAACTGCCTCCTCGGGTGGTTGGGGCGTTGCGCGGGGTGGTGCCCACACCAGGGACAAGGAGGGCCCTCGAGCGCCTGGCTTGACTGTTTAGGGTTTTGGGTTTAGGGCCGAGGGACCCTAAACCTCAAACCCTGTATCAATGTCAGTTGAGGATTTGTTGAGGTACCCTATACCGCCATTATACAAGGAACCTATTGGCAATTATCCCCTCACCCCTAAACCCTACATATACCCCATAAACCCCTTGAACGGACCCTATGAGGCTTCGAAAAAATGAATGAATCCACAGGATACGAAGTTTGGGGATCCGCGCTCGGGCTTCAGGGTGGGTGTCTATTTCGCAGGGTTTGGGGTTGGGGTTTAAAGCTTTAGGGTCTAAGGGTTTGTCTAGCATTTAGGTTTAGGAAGGAACCTAGGAATGCCAAGAGTCTTAAATTGAATGAGGGCGGCTTAGGGTTTAGGGTTTAGGGTTATGAGGAATATAGCCTCAATGACACTACGCGTCCAAGTGTGGCTTAAGGTCTGTTCCTCAAGGATTTCAGCAGTCTTGGGTGACATGGAGAGATGGTTTACATGGACGGCTGCCCAAATAAAGGGGGTTTAGGCTTCAGGGTACGCATCCAACAGAACTTGAAAGATGTCACAGATACATTCTTTCGATGTCCAACCCGACTGAAACCACATACCCTAGAAGCCCAGGTACCCGTATAGTAGGTTCTTGGGTTATAGATAGTATATGTTTATATAGAGACCCAAGAACACGGACCCAATATATAGGTAACTGGGCTTCTAGGGATACATCAAACACCAACCTTGCAGGATCCTGCAAGCTAAGCAGGACCTCAAAGCCCTAAACCCTACCTGGACCCCAAAAGTAGGTAAAATAATCGCCCAAAACACCTAAAAACTGCCCAAAAGGCTATTATTCTACACTTTTGAGGTTTAGGTAAACCCTAAACACCAAACCTCAAACAACATCAACTGCTCCGGCTTATAGAAATTGCTTTGACCATTTCCTCCAAAAAACTGTAGTCCCCCTTAAGCAGATAGAATATGGGGTATATGGGGATCTTGTTGTAGTATGCCCAAAGCCATATTCTATCTACTTGGGGGGGATTAATTTCCTTGGCGATCCTGTTTTGAGGGCCACTTGGGACCTTGCTTTCTAACAAAAACACGGCCTGCCAACGCAGGCATAACCTCCTTCTACTACTACTGCTGCTCCAATTACTGGAACTACCAGGTTTTGGATGCTCTAAACCCCAAGCCCATGTATCCCTTCTAGAACCTCCTCAGCGGCGCCATGGCGCTAAACCCTAACCCCTGAATACTTAATCCTAAACTCTGAACCCTAAACCCTATAGATCCTATTATAAACCCTGAACCCAAAACCCGAGACCCTGAACCCTAAACCCTGTTGGTCCCTATACACCGCGGAGCAAACCTGGCGCCATCTGTCGGAGGGCTTCTGCGAAGGGATCGCCGGCCAGGAGTTTCGGCCGGAAGCGCGCGAGGTCCTCCGCAGCGCTTCGGATTGCGGATGTAGGGTTTGTAACAGGATTTAGGGTTTAGGATGTAGAGCTTGGGGTTGAGGATTTTGGGTTTAGGATTTAGGACTTGGCGTTTTGAGGTTTAGGGTTTAGGATTTTAGGGTTGCGACTGTCGAGTCTAGGGTGGAGGATTTTGGGCTTAGGATTTAGGGTTTGGCGCTTTGGGGTTAGGGTTGGTTTGAGCCTAGGATTTACAGTTTTAGGGTTTAGGATGTATAGTGTAGGGGTGAGGATTTGGGGTTTAGGATGTAGAGTTTATGGTTTAAGGCTTTTCGGACCTCTCGGGCCTAGGGCAATCGAAGCCCTGTAATTAAGGACGGGACCCTAAGTCATCTTGACCTTCTTTGCCACAAAAGCGCTTAGCTTCACAACTTTGGATGTCCCGGGCATGCAAGCTTTGCGTTTCAGGCGCTTGGGATTGCGGGTGAGGGTTCCCTAGAAGCCCAGTCACCTACATATTGGGTTCCTGTCCTTGGGTCCCTATATAAACATATACTATCTATAACCCAAGAACCTACTATAAGGGTACCTGGGCTTCTAGGGGTTGCTGATAGGGTCGAGTTTCAGGTTCCGCTCGGATGCTGCCCTTCATTGGCCTTAAACAGCTCTTCGCAAATAATGCGGAATGAAGGAAGTCCCGAGGGGGGCAGTACAGCGGGCAGGGGACCCGTGACTTTAAGGTGTTCCCAGGGTTAGGGGATCTCGCATGGGGTTGCCATGGGTCAGCCTCCACACTTCAGGCTTTGACAGGGATGGCCGCAGATTTATGTTGGACTATCTTGTGGGCTCACGAAGGCGTGAGTGCGGTGAATATGCGTGGCCAAATAGTTTAGTGTAAACGGTCTCAGCAAATTTTATCACGAAGGGTTGGGGGGCAAGGTTTCAGGTCGTCTTCGTTCTTTGTGCAAGTGAAGCTGGGATGTTGGGCATGGGGCTGATGCACAAAAACCGACACATGATTTCAAGAACGTGGCATGAGCTCACGAAGGCTTTCTTTGGCCTTTCCCTAAACCGCAAAACCGAAGCCTCCCTAAACCCTACACCCTAAACCCTAAACTCAAAATCCTAAACGCTCAATCCTAGGCTTTTGGTGCCGCCGGCTGCTTTGCATGCATCTTTGCATGCGTAGGCAGCCAGAGTCATCCGTCAAGGGGATTTAGGATTTGAGGTTTAGTGTTTAGGGTTATCATTATCCAGGATTCCAGACGCGCAAGGCCTCTTAACCATGGACTCAAAAGCACATCTGATCATGGTCCAAAAACCTTGAATAAACCCCATCATGCCCCGGAAAAGTCTAGAACCCCTTGGGGTAATTGTACTGATGCTACACCATATACGCACGTCTAGTCGCAGAATGCTCCTCCAGCCGCTTGCATAACCCTCGATGTTTGCGTCCCACTTTGACAGCATGTGTAAGACAAGTTCTTCGATCCCCAGAGGGTCCATATACACAACTATTAGGGAATTAGGCCCCAAAATACCATACTATAGAAGGAATTATGGGTCCCAATTCCCTAATGGTTGTACATGTGGACCCTCTGGGATCTTGTTCCAACTGTGTTTTGCGATCTCATGCCACAGTGGGTTCGCCCCGCCCTGCTCACTGTGTGACTGCCCGTGAGCTGGCTTCTACGGATTGAAAAACGGCAGGGCGACACACGACAGCGTGACTGCAGTGTGCATTGGGGCTTCGGTTCCCCAAACCACCTTCAAAGCAGTCAATGCACTGAAGCTGGAGCCTGGTCGTAAACATACAAAGCACCCACTTCGTCCGCTAGACTTCAGCCGGGCGCAAGAACCCCGATCAATGAAACCCAAAGCCGAAATTTTATATCATACAGTAGCTTCCATCTTCTTTTCCCCTCCCAAATATCCCGGTATTTCCCCATAAGTAAGCCCTAGATGTCAACAAGCTGTTGACATCCTTCAGAAGCAGTCAAAACCACTTTGGTTCAGGGTTTGGGGGGTTATCGGGCAAAAGGGTTTAGGGCTTAGGGACCTTCACAAAGTGTAGAGTTGAAGTAAAGCCATTCGGTTTTCGGTTTAGGGTTTAGGGCTTCGGGAGGCTTGGAGAGCCCTTCGTGCATATTCCCCAGCAACTTGCCATATCTACTCTCTCAATAAGACATAACAACATACGTATCCATAGGGTTTTCAAATGCTAACGGAGGATATCTTGCAAAGTATACGAGCTATAATCTAAACTCCTAGTATCCACCTTAATAACCCCTGTAATGTTCCCCTAAATGATCCCCTATATAACCCCCTTTAAGGAGTTTAGACTATTGCTCATACAAACTCCATCGAACCTCCGAGAAGAAGTCGAAAAGCGTGGGAGCTTTGGGTTTTGTGCGTCTAGGGTTCTTGGTATGTGGACCCTGTCTGGATGACCCTAATCCCAAAAGCCTAAATCCTAGCTCTAAGGGTCCAAGGAGCCAAATAATGAGGTTTAAGGGCTCGAATACTTTGATATTCATGTTATTTGGGCCCAAGGATTGGGGCTTAGTGGCTCAGGGCTGTCGGGGTTGATGTTTTGAGGTTCTGCAGCTAATATTAGAAGCTTGCGGGGCCAAATGTTGCAAGTCCTGGTATGCACATACGGTACCAAAAGCCGGGGTTGAATGTTTGGAGCCTGGACGCCCTATAGGGGTTGGTTGATGGAGAGTATGCTAACACGCGTGCAAACCACAAACTGTTGTCGGCTGTTGTCGAGCCGCATTCTTGAGTCCTTGCAGAAGGGATGGTAAGTTAATGAAATTTCTTGGGCAGCAACCCAGTTTTTGGACACTGTTTGCGGCTACGGGGGGTTGTTAAGCTAAGGGTACCTAAACCCCCAAAGTATGTAACATAATAGCCCTAAAACCACAATAACAGCCATAAATGCCATAATTTTACATACTTCTGGGGTCCAGGTAGTACAACCCTAAACCCTTAACATTCGGTCAGGGGAGGCCCAGGGTTTAGGGTTTCGGGGTCAGGGTTGTGAACCCTCAAGGGGGCCAGGTCAGCCATCCATCCGCTATATACCCAATTACCCAATAATTAGGTACTTGGGATTTGGGTAATAGGAATTATAGTATAGGTTTTGGGTAAGTATATGTTCATTAGGTACTAGGACCCTTAGGGCTAGACAACTGGAGGCCTTATGCGTTGTTCTAAGGAGTAGGGGTTCAGAGTTGAGGATTCAGGAGTGGGGGTTTACGTTCTAATGATTGCAGGGTTCAGGAATCAGGTGCTTTGTTAGCTTTTATCGGCTTAGCCCCAAACCCTAAACCCTTCTCCCTAAACTCTAGTTATCGCCAAAATAACCAGAAGCCGAAGCAGTGAACACTAAGATCCGAACCCTAAACCTTCGGGCTCACCCGGGTTGCTGTTAAGGAACTTAAATCAACTTACCATAATTTGGGTATAAAGGGTTTAGGGTTTAGAAGGTACCATATTATGTGCATATGGTAAGAAATAGGCTTTCCTCATCAGAATAACTCAATTCAAACTCCTTAACAGCAACATCAACGCTATGCCCTAGACCACGTCTGCAAGAGTCCTCCAATCGAACCGCGCCCCCTCTCGCCTGCAAGCACTCAAACGCCATACTTGGTTTTGCATTTTAGGATGAAGGAGTTGAAATAAAGTGTAAAAGGTTTACGCGGTGGGGGGGGGGGGGGGGGGTGAAACTTATTACGTGATTGTGGAAATTCAGCCCAACCGGTAGGTTTGGGAATACCGATGATGTGATTGTGGCAACCGTTAGGTTTGGGAATCAGTTGGGGTTAGGGCCGTAAGTACTATGCTGCTCTGTAATTGAAAGTAAAGACCAGTCGAGCCCTCAAGTCTAGTGGTGACTAGAGGTAGGGCATAACTACAAATACCAAGCAGGGCTTATAAGGCCCTAAACCCTGAACATGTACCAGAAGCTCCTATGTCGGTTCTTTGTGTGGGGTATATTTTTACCAATAACATCACAAACCCCAAGGAACTACATAGGAGCTTCTGCACAAAGCCCAAGCACTAAGAGTAGCTTTGGGAAGGTAATGTAGATCCAGCATTAGTAAATCCCCTCCTCTAGTGGCCTTAATATTAGGATCCCTATTATAATCCCGATAAAAGGAGGGGGCTTATTAATCAGGGGTTTGCATGAAGGACTTCAGGAAAAAAAGTGAACTTGCAATAGGGGCCCAGGATTCTGAACCCTCTACTCCCCAAGCCCCCGAAGTAGGTAAAATAATAGCCCAGAGCCTCTAAATACAGACTAAAATTTTAAAAGGCAACTGTTCTATGTATGTTTGGGATTCAGGTCAAGCCTAAACCCTCTTAAAAGGGACCGGAATGATATATGGGCTCGTGAATGGGGCTCTATAGTCTCATTTTAAGCTAGCTCCGAACTGCAAGCGCGCTTAAACTTGGGGCGACCTCAAGGCGGTGCTCTAAGTCTGAAAGGTTTAGGGTTTAGGGTTTAGGGTTTAGGGTAGGGTTAGGGCTACTGGGTCAACGTGATGAGGGTTTACTTGGAGGTTCATGGGACTTGGTAACTACTTATAACCGGGCTTATAACCCTACATATAACCTCTCTTTTTTGCCTTAGAGGGGTTACCCCAACTATATGTAGGGTTATAACCCCAGTTATAAATGGTTACTAAGTCCCATGAACCTCCAAGTAGGGGTTAGGGCTACTGGGTTTCTATGGGGACGCCATACTCAGTACCTTGTAATTTGGGAAGCCTGCTACTATGGTGTACCCTAATAAACCCGAAACCCTTATAACCCCTCCAAGGGGACCCTACCTGGAACGCCAAAGTGCCCTAAAATAAAAGGATCCGGCAAAAAAAAACGGATCTTTGGCCCAGTGCCTGAAATTTCCATACACTTTAGGAAGTAAGAGCTTTGGTCACAGAATGGTAAGGGCCCAAACCTTGGAAGATTCGCTTTGCAACTGTTTGTACCCCGCAACATCAATGGTCATCGTAATTACTTATACAGTGTATCATTTACAGATATTTCAATCGGCTTGTCCAGAAAGCATTGAATAAATGAGGTGAGATCGAGTAGATATAGGCCGGGGTTCCCCCTCAAAACTACGCAACTTGCGGTGTTTCCTCTAAAACTACACAAAGAATCGAAATTTGTGTGCTTTGAATCTGTGCGGTGTATTTTTTGACAAAGAAATCTTGCGCGAAAGAGCCATAAAAAAGCGTAAAGATCCATAATAACCCGTAAAGATTTATAATTTTTGTTCGTCCAGAATTTCGAATTTTATACGTATTTTCAATAGATCCAAAGGCATGGATACGAAGCCACAGTCGAACCATGTTCAAGTACGCCGCTACTCTGTGGCAACACTGGGATGACACACGGCAAACTTGAAGCATGATGACGTAAGCGAGTATGGCCTTAATGCTTGTGTCGCCTTATGTCTAGCGTTTCCAGGGAATTTGCTATGTCAGAACCCAAAGTTTTGTCTCTCAAGCTGAGATTTGCGATGCTGGCTGCAAAAGTCTTAGTTTGATGGACATCATGCCAGTTTGGGTCAACATGGAAATCGGCACTTTTGCCAGTAGCTGTTTATTTCCAGCTACTTGGCTTTCCAGGTACACCGAGGACTACACCAGCGTCTCCAAAGGCGGTGCCCCAACGGTGGGCTGCCGCTGACCAGAACGGGGATCGGTGACCTTCGGGTTTTTGATGTTTGGGGGTTGAGGATATATGGCTTGTAGAGTTTGGGGGGTGGCAGGCTTAGTGTTTGGGCTTTGGGCGTAAGGGTTTAGAGTTCCGGCTCGGGGCGTAGAGGGCTTAACCAAAGCGACTACTCTACCCACATGAAAACCTAACCTAGAGTGGGAGTTCATGTAGACCCCTCATTGATAAACCCCCTCCCTTTAAGGGCCTAAATATTCGCATCCCTGTGATAATCCCTATTAAGGGGAGGGGGTTCATTAATCAGGGGCCTACACCCTAAACCCTAAACCCTAAATTCTAAACCGTAAACCCCAAACCCTAAACCCCAAGCCACTAAACCCTAAATCCTAAACCCTAAACCCTATTCGTCTGCGCCCTGAAAGTCAGCCATATGACTTGTGGTCATTCAGTTGTCTCCCTACGGGTCTAAGGACCCAAGTAATAGGGTTCCCTTTAAAGGGGTTCTAGCGGGATATATAGGGTTTAGGGTTTAGGGTCCGAGGACCCAAAAACTAGGGTTTTAGGGCCCAAAAACCATTAATAGTATAATTTTTTGGCTCCAAAACCCTATTATTTGGGTCCTTGGACCCTTAGGGTCTATACTGCTTCTAGGCCGGTACCCTGCCCTAAACCCCAAGTCCTAAACCATACGTGGCACTTAAGACCCTTGCTAAGGCTGAACCCAGGAGTATAAGGGAATCCCGAAGGATTGAGGGTCTAAGTTCCAAGCTAAGTTCCAGGGAGAACCTAACCCCTAACCCCTAGCCCCGAAACCCTAAACTTAACCCAAGCCGGCGCTTGGCAAACAACACTTTCAGACAATTCGGGTTACCTGCTTATGTCGACATATACAGTTTAGGGTGTTTCAGGATTAGGGTTTAGGGTTTTGGGATTAGGGTTTAAGGATGAGACATTCGTAATATTAGGTTGGGCACCCGCTAATCGCGACCACAAGAGAGAATGGTAATTATGATAGGGCCTCTACATAGTGCTAATGTGCCACTACAGGCAGGTGGGACCCGGGACCCAGTATGTACGGTTTAGGGTTTGGGGATAAGACCTGAATAATCTTCAAGAATGGAGAATCAACTGGAAAAGAACATGGAGCATCCAATGGAACCGGGGCTATATGGTGCCACTCATAACTTTTATGGAAGTATTGTGAGCGACTATTGTATGGTCTTGGGCCCTTGCTTCCAATGTGGTGAAATGTGTGGGCCCTCTAGACTCCGAGCGGCACAGGCCCTGTTTCTCCAGTCTAAGAGTCTAAGCTAGGTCGAAGCTTGCTTACAAACCGCTCTACAACCTGAACGGTCAGTAACCCTAATTCCTAGACACTGTGGGGATATCTTATAATCGTGGATAGTTTCAGCCAACACCCAAGACCCTAAACCAGTCAAGGCCTAACATGCCAAACTTAGGGTTTAGGGCTTCATACTTAGGACTTAGGGTTCGGCCTCATCCACTAGTAGTGGCCACAAGGGATAATGATACCGTATGAGGGTCCCTATAACCACTATGAGTGGGCGTGGGCCTATCCTCACGCCAAGACCTGTTGCAGACAAGTTGCAAGCTGTGCATTGATCTCCATGCGGTAGACACCTCTGCTGGAGCCGCGTCTTTGAATACTTCTAGGTCTTATAAGCCGAAATTGTGATTGAGACCCTGTCCTGCATAGTTCAGGACCAGAAAGAGTCTCCTCCCCATAGCAAGACCACCCAAAACTTCCCCCGACAGTGCTAATCATAAACCCCCGAAGCGCCTTCATCATAAAGATTACCCTTGTAGAAAGTCCATGATTATACCATGAGCTGGGGGTGGGGGGTTCACTATTGGGGGAGGTAAGCCCTAAACCAAAAACCCTTAAACCCTACACCCACTATTGGGGGAGGGGATGGGCTAGAAGATGAAAAAATTGCTGTTGAGATCTACTCACCACGGAGAACCTCAAAGCCAAACATTTTAGGGTCTAGGGATTTAGGGGTTTAGGGATTTAGGGTTTAGGGTCTAGGATTTAAGGGTTTAAGTAGCAGATGCCGTCTTTGGGTACTTGCACGCCAGGGGGATACACTAGCTAGCCGGCACTTTTAAGCGAGCTGATCAAAAGTAATGTAGACCCATGATTAATAAACCCCCTCCTTTTAAGGGCCTCAATATTAGGATCCCTATTATGAAGGGGAGGGGGTTTATTAATCAAGGGTCTGGGTTAATTCCGACCGGGGTCGACCTTGCTTTCCTGACCTGCGAACAAGACTAGCAAAAGCGGCCAGGGCACTTTGTCTGTAGTGTTGTCTAAAAGGTTTAGGGTTCAGGGTTTAGGCCGTACACAGAATTGAAAGTACATGCCCTTTAAATAGAGCTGGGTTGCAGGGTATCTACTCCTCAGGCTTCTACATTACACGCCTTTTTCATGTTTAGATACGAAGCACTGAGATACAAGAGCAGTCATACCCTAGGCCCTAGGGTGAATCATAGTTTGAAAGCACTATATGTCTCTGGACACCCTTCCAGGGGGTACCTAAGACTATCTGTCTAAAGGATTCTTGCGCCCTTCTAACCCTGAAACCCTGAAGCCTAAATCCGAAATCCCTGGACCCCAAACCTTAAAACCCAAAATTCCCAGAACCGAAGGTAAATCCCCAAATCCTAAACCCTAAACCTTAAACCCTAAACCCACATCCAAAACCCTAAACCTTGAAGCCTAAGCCCCCGGCGTAGCAGCTGCGCCGCAGAAGATGCAGCGAGAGGAAGCGGGTGCAGCGGACCTGACAATGGGCCCCTCAAAATTCAGGGGATGAGGGTTAAAAGGTTAGGGTTTAGGGTTTAGGGCTTAGGGCTTGGGGTGCAGTCCAGGCTTCAGTCAGAGTTCTGGGCTTAGGATTTTGGAGTGCCTCTTGCGGACCTCTGGGTACATGGACCTTTTGGGGGGGGTGGGATTATGGGTGAGGGGCTCAAAACAGGTGTCAGGGTACATGGAATGACCTGGAGCCCACAAATTCTTTGAAGAGGTCCAAGTACTCAATAGATATCTACTTCCCAAATGCTGTGGTACAACTCCAAATCCAAAGCCATGAAGTATAATGTGTTTGGACAATACACCCTGAACCTATCCCTATCACGATGTACACCTATACATCGCTATGCGCCTCTTTCGCGGACCTTTGCACTAACCCCCTGAAACCAACATCCTAACCCTAGGACCCTAGACTCGAAACTCTACACCCTAAACCCCTAACCCTAACCCCAGAACCCCTAAACACAAAAAAACAATACCCCTAAACCCTCAACCCCGAAACCCTACAACCCCAATCAAAACCCCTAAACCCTCAACTTCAAAACCCTAAACTCCACGACCCTAAATCCCTAAAGCCCTACCTGAACCCCCAAAAGTATGTAAAAATCATAGCCCTAAACCCATAATAACAGCCGTAAAGGCCATGATGTTACATACTTTTGGGGTTCAGGTAGGGTACATCCCTAAACCCTAACCCTAAACCCTAAACCCTAAACCCTAAATCTGAAAATGGGGCTTAAGGTTTAGGGTGTAACCCTCCCCAAACCCACAAACAGCCACAGAAGCCTCGCTTCAGCAGCAAGGGCCGGCTGCCGAGGTATGATTCCAGAAACGCGCGGTGGTCCAAAGGGTGCAACAGAGAAGATCTGTGAGTTGTGGGATGGTTTTGGGATGAGGGCTTAGGGTTATATAAGGGTTAAGGATTTAGGGTTTAGGGCTTAGAATTGAGGGCTTAAGGTTTGAGGGCTTGGGGTTACCTAAACCTCACAAGTATGTGGAATAGTAGCCTTTTGGGCTGTTTTTAGGCGTTTTGGGCTATCATTTCACCTATTTTGGGGGTCCAGGTAAGGGGTAAGGATTTAGGGTTTAGGGCTTTAGGGTTTAGGGTTTACGGTTGAGGGTTCACGGTGTAGAGTTTCGAGGGCCATGGCTTAAGGTTCAGGGTTTAGGGTGTGGCGTTTAGGGAGGTTAGGGTTGAGGCGTTGGAGTTTAGGGTGTAGAGTTCAAGGGGGTAAGGGTTTAGGCATTGGGGCTTACAGTGTAGAGTTTAGGAGTCGAAAGGCTTAGGGCCAGGGTCTAGACTTGGAGGATTCAGGGTGTAAAGGTTCAGGGAAGAGGGCTAGGGGCAATGGAGAACCAAATGGACAATTGCAAGCTGAAAATGAAAGTACCCCTTGGGGTAGGGTCTATACCCTAAACCCTAAACCCTAAACAAAAGGGTTTAGGACATGATACTCGTCCAACATACCTGAGTTTAGGGTATAGGGTTTAGAATTGAGGGTTTAGAGTCAACCCGTATAAACCTTAACCCTGAGTGGTAGCGGCCCGCCATGGTCCATGACCTTGTCCATTTGATTCTCCGGTACCCCTAAACACATTGGAACCCCTACACCCCATAAGCCCCAAATCCCAAACCCTAAAACCCAAACTTTAAACCCCCAACCCTAAAACCCCAAACCCTAAACACCTGGACCCTAAAACTCCAAACCCTAAAACCCCCAACCCTAAAACCCTAAACCCTAAAACCCTAAAACCCCAAACCCTAAACCCCAAACCCTAAAACCCCAAAACCCTAAAACCCCAAACCCTAAAAGCGTACACCCAAGCAAGGCCTCCCACTTTGGCGCCGCCAAGGTCGTCGGCTCCGCACACAGCGCAGCGTGGTGTTGGTCGCTGAGGCCTGCAGCTCAGAGGGCTCAGGGTTCAGGTTTAGGGTTTACAGAGGTTATATTGGGGTCATTTTGGGATAATGGAAAAGAAAATGCAAACTACCATGATGGGTTATATAGGGTTTAGGGTTTAGGGCTTATATAGGGTTGAAGGTTTAGGGTTTGGGGTTAAAGGTTTAGGGTTTAGGGTTTAGGGTTCAGGTTTTGTTTTGGAGGTTCAGGGTTTAGGGTTTTGGGGTGCGTGGCATTTGCAGAAACACGTCTCAAGCATCAGGGATTCAGAGCTTAGAGTTTGGGGTGGGTTAAGGCTGTGCCCTGGGTTGGGCTGTACACAACTGAATAAGTAATTCTAGCCTCATAGCTCTAGAATCCGTAGGTTTAAACTAAGCGATGGCGTCAGTTACGTGTAGGTTATTATATACAAGTAACACACACCTAGAAGTTCTGTAGCGCGCAACAAAACCACCGAGGACGAACCCTTCCTAGCTCCGATTAGCAGGCTGATAAGCCTTGTCGCACAGTGTTGGGGTCTTTCGAACTCACCCTAGGCATAGACTTCTTTGGCACCCTGTTAGCAGCTCAAACCCAAATACACTACAACTGCAAATGAAACTGTATTTGCAACGACATTCACGTCCTCCTCCTCCTTACCATCATTGTCATCATCACCATCATAATAATTGCGTCTGTATCTTCATCAAGACTCTCTCTCTCTCTCTCTCTCTCTCTCTTTGTTTATCATCACCCGGGTCATGATGATGATGATCATCATCATCATTATCATCATCATCATCATCATCATCATCATCTACATGTTTGTCATCGTCCTGTTGATAGTAAAACTATCGGCGAGGTGAAGTCGATGGAGCTACGCCTCTAAACTAAATAGGGGAGTAGGTATCAGCCTTTTTAAAGTCCACTCTTGGAAAGAAAGCATACTACCATCATGATTGTTTCTGTACAGTCTTAGCAACAACTGTACCGCAAAACCCTGAATCCTAAAACTTGAACCCCAAACCCTAAACCCTAAACCCCAAACCCCTCCTGCTTTGGGACCCTAAACCCTAAACCCGACCCTGTAATCAAAATCCTCATCAGACCCTAGAGCTGAGGGTTTTTGGGCCGAACGCAACCCCTAAGCCGTGAATTCGCCACTCGAACACTGTTCCCGCATAGGGCCCAACGCAACCCAAATAGTCACCAACACCGAAGTAGTGACTACTAGTTACTACAAGGATCCCAAACTATATGATTCCTGCATGCTGCACTCTTACTGTTGTGTGCCGGACTCTGATAAACCCTAAACACTAAACCCTAAAACCCTAAATCCCATGCCTTAAGCCCCAAGCCCCAAACCATAATCCCCAAAGCCTATAATCCCTCAACCCAAATGGAATCCAAGGGCCAAATCCCTATACCCTAAAACCCTAAAACCCTAAACCCCAAGCCGTAAATCCTATAA